>JAXGGA010001825.1:0-138839 GCA_038373865.1 Uloborus plumipes
GGCAAAAATTGATAATGAACAAGCAAAAATCTCTTCGATACCTTTTATCACTAAATCAGTTAGGAAAATTGATTATTGAAGGGACGTACTTTTAAAAAGTGTCTGGCTTTTGACATTCGTCAGGCATGGGCGAAAAATACTTTTTTCTTTATTTCGATTATGGGTAGTGTGGAAAAGGTGCCAATGGGGATAAAAGTTTTCCTAAAAAATTTGAAATATTTTGGTCTTTGGTCTGCCGCAATTGCGTTGAAGTTTGGAAAAAATGCAGTTTTTGAGATTTTTAGGAAATTAAAAAAAAAAAAAAAAACCTAACATCTAAAAAGGCATTATATGTGACAAACAATGTAGTTATTTCAAATAAGTACGGCGAAAACAGCATTTTAACGTTTTGACAAAATTAAATTTAAAACGTAAGAAAAAACAGGAAATTGCCAAATCTTCAAGGCATTTGTGGAAAAGGAAGGAATTATACCACAGACCTCAAATTTTTTATGGAATTTCTATGCTCTCAATGGCACTTTTTCCACTCTACCCGTTATCAAAAAAAAAAAAAAAATATATATATATATATATTTTTAATAATTTGCTAAAAATCTCGAAAAAATTGCACTTTTTCCAAACTTCAACGCATTTGCGGCAGATCAAAAAATTGACCAAAAAATTTCAAATTTTTTATGGGTACTTTGCTCCTATAATGGCACCTTTTCTGCAATACCCATCATTGAAATTAAAAAAAAAGTATTTTTCGGCCTACCCTAATAAGTACGCGATGTGTACTTATACCGCATATTCGGCTGAGTCGGGAATAGTACACTGCTCAAAACAATTAGGGGAGCACATGGTTTTGACAAAATTACGCAAAGATGTATACCAATAAGTAACACAAAATGAATGATTTATAATTTAAAGCCTACTAGGAAACGGAAGAAGAAAACTGTATATGCAAATCAAAGTTAATCATGACGTCAAAAATTAGAAAAAAGGAGATAAGGGCAGAAATCATGAGTTAGAAGAAACGTCTTGCACCCCTAATTGTTTTGAGCAGTGTATTTAGTCAATATCCTAATGTATATAATTCTTGGACAAAAGTTGGAAATTTGATATAAGCAGTTCTCTAAAAATTGAAGAAAATCTAAAATTGCCCCCTTTTACCCCCTTTTATGTAGCAATTGTTTTTGTTTTATTTTATTTTAGATTCAAACAAGTCAATCTCTACTATTATAAAAGGCAATGTATGTATGTGTGTGTGTTCAGACGAATCAATTGCACATACATGCGTAAAATTCGGTACGTTTAGAAAATTTTTCGGGAACTATTGCTTACCAGGAAACCATATGAGTGTAGTAACGAAAAAATAAATATAACTACACAATTAATTATCAAATTACCAGTGTAAGGTAACAGAGGAGATCTTTCAGGCGTATCAGGAATAACTGGGTTTGCGTATCTAAATCTCTTTGTTGGGTCAGAAGAGTAGCGTACAACTGTTCCTAAAGAAATTACAAATGAAAGCAGAAAAAGTTAGTATAGTTAAACCGCGAAGAGATGGAGGGTCGACTGGAAGCGGAAATGGAGCACTTCATTTTGAAATAGGTTGGATCTGCGAGAACGCGTAAGCAGTCAGTAGTAAAGTCGTGCGTTCTCGCTAATTCAACCTATTTTTAAATAAAGTAAGTGGTCCGTTTCCGCTGCCATTCGACCCGCCATCTCTTCGCGGTTTAACTTTATTTTGATCACATGAGTTAGTTTCCAGCAATTTTTTAAGTTACGTGTTTTCAAGTTAGAGTTATTCGCTTGTATGCTGTCAAATTTTCTGAAAGTTTGGTAAAATTTTATGATAAACTGTACGTGTTATGAGCCATATACAGGGTGTCCACTCCAATCGTGGACCAATAGCTAATTTCTAAACCGTTAGAGATACGCATATAGTTTATTTAGGAAAAAATCTCCAAATTATGAAAGTAATTTTGGGTCTATTCAATGTTTTTCAAAAAATCAAATTTTGAAAGAGTTACGAAATTTAAATTTTTATACAGCCCCTCAGTCCTATCAATCATATTTAGTAAAACATTCTTGACACTGTAACGTTTAAAACTAAAAAAAAATCACTCCTCTACCACAAAAATTGACCGAGTTATGACGTTTTGAAAAATCAAGATTTTGCATTATTTCATGACGTCATCGAGACATCGCTTAAGGGACGGTATGCGAAATCCTTCAAAATCTTGATTTTTCAAAACGTCATAACTCGGTCAATTTTTGTGGTAGAAGAGTGATTTTTTTTAGTTTTAAACGTTACAGTGTCAAGAATGTTTTACTAAATATGATTGATAGGACTGGGGGGCTGTATAAAAATTTAAATTTCGTAACTCTTTCAAAATTTGATTTTTTGAAAAACATTGAATAGACCCAAAATTCCTTTCGTAATTTGGAGATTTTTTCCTAAATAAACTCTATGCTTATCTCTAACGGTTTAGAAATTAGCTATTGGTCCACGATTGGAGTGGACACCCTGTATATGCGAAAAAAATCATGTTTTGAACAAATACTTATATTATCTCAAATGTAAAAAATACTTACACGAAAATCTATAAAATTACTGTACATAGTAGTTAAAGTAACTAATGAAATTTACAGCTATTTCGATGAAGGATAATTAAAGAAAGTTTTGTATTTCTTCAATTCGTTGCTGGTCCCCCAAATGTATGAGTGATTTAATTTTTATTGGAAAGATTCATTTAAAGCCTGTATTTTATGTTACAAAAATTACAAAACAATTTTTCCGTGCGAAGCACAAAAGTTTTATTCGCACTTCTGAACAAAATTGAGCTATTGGCACCAGGGGCCCTACTCTGTAACTTCCTGGAACTTCCAGTGACGTTTATTACTCCCTCACGACAAGCAAGAACCGCCGAAAAAATAGTCGCTTGTCAAATTTTGTGCTACTCTGAAAGCCTTAAATGTGCCCAAGCGAGAATTTTCTCTCCTTTTACCGCGTATCGAGAAGGAAAAACGATTGGCCAATCAAATGACACTATATCTCACTCGCGTTACATCAATATTCGCGCGTGCATTTTGCTGTAACTTTCCGGTTTAGCTTAGCCTCCGAAATAGATGGCAAAAAGATTCAAGAGCCAAATATTAAAAGCATTCGGGCAGATTAAGATGTTGTGTTTCAGGAATTTAAAAATATTAGAATTTTAAATCGCAGTTAGTACATCTTTTCAACACATACAAGCATACAAGCGTAAGCGAAGTAAAGTGTCAAAATACATTATACGAATTCATCTCAATGTATCAAATGCTTCGACTGAACATCAAAAAATTTATAAATACTTTAAAAAAAATAATACTAATATTTAAAAATATTTGTTAAATTGAATCATTTAACTTCATGACACTTTATCGCAATAATAGTTTAAAATTCATGCTTTAAGTAAAAGTCCCCTTTTTGCGTTACTCATTTTTGTTTTCGTAATAATAGTTGTATTTTCAGTCTTTAAATGCTAAGTAGAGACAAATCGCATGTCTGAGCAGGGCAAAATTAAGGTATAGGTATATGGGGCACAGGCCCATGGCACAAACGTTTGGGGAGCCTTAAATCTATCTAAAGTTTTTAAAATGGAGAAATTTCAAATCGCACTATGAGAAGACAAAAAAAATATTGAAAAGTACTCTTTCGAAAACTTGAAATCCAAAATATTTTACTACTTCATTATATTGTTTTTTTGGGGAGGGGTGGGGGCAGCACATAAAGCTCGTGCTCAATGTCCCACAAAGTCGTGCCCTGTGTCTAGGTATCACTTTTTCAAAATGTGTATTTAAAACATTTGTTGTTTGAGAGGGGTAAAAATTACTGAATGTGCTGTGCTTTTCGCAATGATTTTGATAGACTCAATTTTGCCTTTCGCGATATTTTGGCCTTTTCGCAATAAGAGATATATATTCACTCTCTAAATATTAAGTACAAGTCCCTATTTTTGGGGCAATACAGAAGAGAAAAATGGAGATCCTATATCACATGTCTGCGGATCTTTTTTCCAAAATGCATTTAAAACACTTTACGTTTGAGAATTGAAAGAAACAAATTCATGTTTTATGCTTTTGCTATCATTTTAAGACTTGAAAAACGATGATTCAATTATTCTGTGAGGAAAAATTACATTTCAATACGATACGATGAAAACGAAATGCCCAACCCCCCTCCCCTGATAGAAAATTGAATTTCAGTAAAGAGCTCATTTTATTAACGGAAATGTACCCCCCCCCCCCGGGTTAGATCGACACCCTGGTTAAGTAGATATATAAATTCAGGTTTTGCGCGCACCTTAAAGTAATTTCAACTTGTAAAATTTTGGCCAATTAATCAGTAAAATAAGGATTATTATAGGACCATTATAGATAATCGGCAAAGTTGCAGTGTTCGAATTACTGCCGATAAATGGGTGACTCTCCCAACATCAAACTCAAAATAAAGAAAATCTTAACTCTCAATGTAAAAACATACTAAACCACATTTTCAGAACTTATAAACATTATGGCATACTCCCCGTTGAGAAAACTTGGAATAAACAAACAGCTTCTCAATGCCGAGGAAGACAACTCACGTCTTTTTACCCTGTGGTAGACTTCTCGGCGCAATTCTAGATACCTAAACTTAGAAGTGACTTTGAGATTAGCGATTATTCGCGTCTCACGAGATGTGACGTCACAGGGCACAAAAAACCTGTATTCTCGGTATCGACTATACTGACGATACAATGAGAGTAGGGCCCCCTCTTTGTAACTTTTATTCTTCCTAAATGCAATCTTTTACGGTCTTTTGTAAACGGGTAATATTTTTTTAAAATTCTGAAAAGTGCACTGCTGGCCACCGTAAATGCAACACCTTGAAGGAAGCGTGCAAACTATATGAAATTTACAACATGCATTTGCGGAGGTGAGATATGCAAATTATTAGAATTTAGGCGCAGACGCACATCATGCGCGCCTGTGGCGCCACCTTAAAAGGTTTTTAAGGCTAGGAGATTTGGACGATTTTAAGTTCGCCAATTGTGTTTTTCTTGTGGTTTTTTGCAAAAAAAAACCGATTAATTATGCATCGTAGGAAACACCGATCATCTTTTGATCAAGTACCCAAGTTCGACAGAGAAAGGATAATGGCCTACCGAGATTATGGCTTATCTTTCATCGAAATTGGCACTCGTGTTGGACGAAACCAAACAACTGTAATGCGGATATGTGATCGTTGGATGCATTAGGGTACGCCGGACCGACATGGTGAATCACATTCCCTTCGGGGCACCCCTTTACGTGATGACAGGTGCATTGTGCGTATGGTAGTGACGGATCGCTCAGTCACATCACGAATCATAGTACAGCACATTCCGTCTGTAACGCATCATCCAGTGTCTGTGCATACCATTGACGGCGTTTACAGCAGACTGCTCTGTCTGCAAGACGTCCATTGCTTAGTCTACCCTTGACGCAGAACCACAGACGTCTCTACCGTCAATGGTGCGATGAAAGAAGGATGTAGATGGTAGAATGGAATGAAACTGTCTTTACCGACGAGTCACGCTTTAGTCTGCAGCACCACGATGGTCGGATTCGAGTCTGGAGACACCGTGGAGAGATGATGCTAAACAACTGCATTATGCACCGCCACACTGGACCGGCACCGGGTATTATGGTATGGGGCGGTGTTGGATATCACTCTCGCACTCCTCTAGTACGCATTGCTGGTACTTTAAACAGCCAGAGCTATATCTTCGAGGTGTTGGAACCAGTTGTCCTTCCTTACCTTTAGGGCTTACCCACAGCCATATTTCTACAGGATAATGTACGACCACACGTGGCACGCTTTGTCCAAGGGCTTTTCATCAGTCGCCAGATTTAGTGGCTTCCCTAGCCGGCTCGCTCTCCGGATGTTTCGCCGATAGAAAACACGTGATTCATGGTTGCTCAACGATTGACCTAGATTACATCCCCAGCTGCTACAACAGATCAACTTTGGCAACATGTGGAAGCTGCTTGGTCTGCTGTACCCCAAGAACACATCCAAAGTCTCTTTGAATCAATTCCGAGGTGTGTGGCAGCGGTGATCTGCAACAATGGCGACTAATCTGGCTACTGATTTTGGTAGGAACGACACTTCACAGTAGTCTATAAATTTAATCATTTGATACTTGGTCAACATGTTATCTACACAATAAATTTTGTTGTGATATCTCTCGTCTTTCTTGGTGTTGCAAATTGGGTGGCCAGCAGTGTATCATCTGAATCAAATACATAGAGGAGAAAACTTTAAACAGAAATATCTCAGTTTGAGTTTGACTGTAGACACCACTTTCGTGCTTAGTACGGCAGAATTGTTCTTTTATTCCTCGAGAAGTTCTTTTAAATGAAAATTTTTGCCAGTACTGCAATTTTTTACCCTCCACTATATGTATGCATACTAGCTGCTAAGACGATTAGATTAACCGCCTTTGGTGGTACTTTGAGTTTTCAGTGTAGCGCACCTCTGGAACCATTTCATTCCTAACAATGCAATTCAGGGGCTTCGCAGCGTGGCGACTTCTTGAGCCGATCCATTCGAAATTAGAAGATGCGCCCTTTTTTTAGATCGATTTATTTTCCCTTACCGAGTCTAAAAAAAACAACTTAAGAAATTCAAATTACGTGCTTTCCTTGGAATGAAAAAAGCAAATTGTTTGATTCCCATCGATCTATGAAGACATGGATTTTTAAAAATATTTCTTGGGTGCGAAACTTCCGGGTTGTCAAGCAGAATCCGAAATTTCGGAGAGAAGAACCGAGGGAGAAAAAATTAGTTTTTAATTAATATCCGCGCTAATTAAAATCGTCGGTTACATAAATTAGCCATTGTGAAGACTGAAAAATTTTGAATCTATCGACACCTTGTTCGTTGATCAGTTCACTAGTGTTCGGGAGATATTGCACTGACATACATAGATAAGTAGATACGCTCAGTTTTTAATAAATAACATCTGTTTATGAATATGAGTATGTGCGGGTGTATCGTAAAAGACGAATAACACTTACCAGACCAGCCATAAAAACCTGGAGCTCCAAGAAGTAAATATTTTCCGTCCTTTAATGAAAAAGATCAATTATCTTGGGTAGTTAAAAAATTAAAATTGTAGCTGTTGTGTGCCCTCTCCCCCCTCTTTTTTTCTTCTGGTTAGCAAATAAGTTTAATATGATATTATGTCCAGGTTAAAACGAATTATTTTTATGTTCCATTAATTTTATTCAAAAATTACCCGGTTATATTAGTTATGGCTAAAATATTTGGAATCAAGCTAAATTTACATATCTTAGTTGAAGATATCGGTATAAGAAAGGAAAAACTCTACGTTTTGCAGGTTTTATGTTTTACATTGAAATAGAAAAATAAAGCATTCTTTCATTCTGCACAGGAAGGAGACATCTCAACTAATATTTTATACGATATTAAAGGAGAGGAGCTGAACAGGTTACATTTCAAGAGAAGAACGATATAGCTCCTCCATAACTCAATGTATTATTTTTAACTTTTTTTTCACAAAACTTGCATTGTTTTTTAGAACAACCAAGTATTATTGGAATTATTAAGAATCCAAAAAATATTTGAATTATTATATGTATTTCGAGCAAAAATGAAACAGCTCCAACACATAACAGTTAATTACACACCGGTAACATTATACTTTATAAAAATTCAATAAAACTGGTTCATAGAGGTACAGTCTAACGCATTATTAATTGTAGGGAAAAAATCTTTAAAAATTAATTTTTGAAACACATATTGTGATTCCTGAAAGTTCGTAAAAAGTGAAACAATTCCTTTTGGCACAGAGGAATTCGATTCTCCCAAAACATCTTATTTTTTTGTTATTTTTTTTTAAATCTAAAACAATATAAATTTGTTCAATAAACCGTTAACTCGTTTGTTCCGCCAAAAACTGCAGTTTCGTACTTATTGGCACTCGTCAGCATGGAATAAGATTAACCGAGATGGAGGAATAACCAAGTTTTCAGTATATTGCATGTTTTTGTCTTAGCCCTGGCTTGGGGGGAGGGGGGGGCGGTGACTTATTGCTTTAATATAAATATAGTCCGCTTATATATATGAAAGTAATAAATACCCAGATGACAGATCACTAGTGATTCTTTTCTGTGTTAACTGCATTTTATACACAATTGGTGCGTCATTTTATTCAGTGGTCGGAAGTAGCGCGATACAAGTAGCGAAACTACTGTAGTAGCTACATTTTTTAGTAGTTTGTAGTGTAGCGCACTACTTTTTAAAAAAAGTAGAGTAGTGAGTAGGGCGATACAAAAAAATAGTAGTTTGTAGCGATTTCTGGAAACTAATTTTAAAATTAAAAAAAATAAAGAAATGAAAAAAAAAATTAAAAAAAAAAGAGAACGAAGGAAAAAAACAAGGTTTTTCTTGTGGCGAATATTCGCAAAAATTGCAAAAAAAATCTAAAAAGGACAAATTTTAGCAAAAAAAAGGAACAAAAAGGAAAAGTAACAAATAAATTTAAAGACAATTCCTATTTCTATTCCATATTCGAATGAGGTAATTTTTTAATCTAAACCACTTTTCGATCCCCAAACGGTGTATCCTTGTTATTTATTTATTTTTTAAAAAGTAGCGAAGTAGCAACTACATTTCAAAAGTAGTGTAGCTAGCTACATTTAAAAAAAAGTAGTTGTAGGTGTAGTTAACTACATTTATGAGAAAGTAGTTGTAGTTGTAGTTCGCTACGAAAAATATGTAGTTTTTCTAACCACTGATTTTATTAATGGTTTACCTCGGAAAAAGTTGCTGAAGCTCCAACTTGCGCCACAGCGTTGTAGTCCAAACGTAACGTATCTAATGCTTCTTTTGCTGCAAAAGATAAAAGAATTAAGAATCTTGGTGGGCAAAAATGATGTTTCTAAAGAATTAATATGTCAACATATTTATTAGAGTAAATGACTAAAATTATTGTTGACCACCCTCGAAACATTTTTCAGTTTCTATCATTGATTCAGTCAGAGACGTCAATGCGATTTCGGTGGACATCATTAGATTTTTGAATCCCCTCCCCGGCCTCCCCGTCTAAAGATTCCTTCGAGATATTTCTTATTAAAAGTCTTTGAGCGCGAACTGTTCACAAAACTCTGAACCTCTCCTCTTCCTAACACCGTTAGAGATCGTCTAAGCTGCAATTTTAGGACTAGAATTTCAAAAAATTTCCTTAGAAGACTTTCGCAAATGTTACACAGACTATTATCAGTTCTTATTGTAAATTATCTTTCTCCGCTAATATGATGAAATTCTTTTAATTTGTTTTGCCCATATGTTAGTATTACTCCCCCTCCCCCCAGCACACCAAAAGCAGGGTTCTCTCTCCGGCTATTTATAAGTGGGAAGAAAATTGGGGGACTACTAAACTCCCCTCCCCATTTCTATAAGCATTATGTGTTACTTACTAGCATATACAAAATTTCTCAAACACTTTATCATGCTAAATAAGTGCAATGTCTGCTTTCGCACGTACACACACACGTTCATATCAATAAAGGAGGGGGAACATATGGGGTTGCGGGTTGTTTAATTGGTTAAAAAAGGTCGCGGCATGAAAAAGGTTGGGAGCCACTTGTCTAATACAATAGTCCATACATCGAGAATTGGCGTAATAATACCAAATATCTTCCCTACTCATCACCCTTTTCACTTTTATTCACGTTATGAATATCACTGTACTGGATTTTGTTTTACATTCCTGTTCGACAATCACAGGGCAGCTTCATGTTTAAGGTTTCTTGAGCTGGGTTGATACCCAAACGTAAAAAGCTTTTCTATCGGGAACAAGATTGTCAGCCAACTTGAAACCGAATGCAAAATGCTCCCTGAGTAGTGAGTGCTCCAAGAACGCATCGTTAGGATTATGCTCCAATCCATCGTTAGGATTATGCTCTAATCAACGCACGACAATGCTCACTGTGCCATGCCATTGCTCCGCAATGGCACGTATACAGTAGGGTGGGCCGAAAATGACATTTTTTTTTTTTCGATGATGAGTATTGCAAAAAAGTGTCATTGGGGGAGCAAAGTGCACAGAAACAATTTGAAATTTTTTGGTCAATTTCTTGATCTGCTGCAGTCGCGTTGAAGTTTGGAAAAAATGTAGTTTTTTTCCCGAGATTTTTAGCAAATTATTTACAAAAAATTTTCCTCTATTTTCGATAACGGGTAGGGCGGAAAAAGTGCCATTGAGGGCATAGAAATATCCTAAAAAATGTGAGGTCTGATGTGGTAAAATTCCTTCCTTTTCCCAAAATACGTAGAACATTTTGCAATTTCAAGTTTTTTTATACCTTTTAAATAAATTTTGTCAAAACGTTGAAATGCTGTTTTCAGGGCATTTGTCTTAAAATAATTGCATTGTTTGTCATACATGATGCATTTTTAGATGTTAGGTGCTAATTTTTTTTTTAAATAATTTCTTAAAACTCTCAAAAAACTGCATTTTTTCCAAACTTCAACGCATTGCGGCAGATCAAGAAATTGACCAAAAAATTTCAAATTTTTTCTGTGCACTTTGCTCTCCCAATGGCACCTTTTCCGCAATACCCATCATCGAATTAAAAAAAAAAAGTCATTTTCGGCCCACCCTTGTTTCCAGCTGTCCATCGATTAGACGTCCGTCGCCGTGTCCCCACTAAAGCCACAGTCTTCTCCAAATACGGGAGGTTGATATGCTGCACCCTGTATGTAAATGCATGATGTTTCTCAAAAATAGGGTTGAAAATTTATACATCTCGTTCCCTTGAAATGACGGACCATGTATTTCCCATAATATACTGTAATTTTTATACTTTTGTTACGCACTTTAAGAACTATTTCAATGCTCAGCGTTAATAGTCATTTTAAATAATTGCAACTTACATCTGTGAGGTAATGGCATCAGCAGTTTGACAGTGTTTGAATCCAATTCACTATTTATAATGTAACATGCACCATTTGCTAAATGATATCGGTGTCCATTGGTAGCATGGAGCTCGTTTTTCCTCAAATGGGCACAAGTCTAAAAACATGAAAGGAAAATATATCGATAAAATACTCTTGATTCTTAAAGTCGATGTAAGAAAAATTTAGTGTACCGTAAAGAGGAACTATGAATAAGCTAATTCAATCTGTCCGCGCTTCGTTCTATTAAAAAAAAAAGTGCTTTGATGTTTTAATATTTTTGCTATATATATTAATGTCCAATAAAATCTTACAAAACATAATATATTTTTCTTAAAATAAAGATCAAAAATATTTCACAAAGCTTTCCGCATCATCAAAAAGAAAAAAAATAATAATAATAAATAAATAAATAAAAATAAATGTTGGAACACTTCTAAAATGAGCTTGCAGTTTCTATTGAGCATGGTTAATTTATTTAAACTAACTAATTTCAGAATGTTCCAAAAAAAAAAAAAAGTTGACAAAATGACATGGCAGATCAGCTACATAACAAGGATCAAAAATCGTACAGGAACAGAGGGTCGCAACAAAGTGTTGAAAGTCATACATACATAATACACAGAGGCACTCCTGGCTCGACGTTGACTGGAAGATCGCGGCTGTTCAAAGATACTAGTTGTGTCTCGAACACATCCTGATGCCACAACGATTCTTCCTACAAATTTTCCCAATGTTGCAAGCAGATGTTTCATGCACAAGTCCTTTTTAAAAGCATTATAAAAAAAATCCCAATGGAGACATGTTTGGTGATCATCGTGACGATGTGATTGGTTTACCACGACTATAGCTTTAGCACCATCTGTAAGCGTTTACGTCCCTCTGCTCCTGTGCGATTTTTGATCCTTTGTCGTATGATTGATCTGCCATATTATTTTGTTAATGTTTTTTTAAAATCACCCTATATGTAAGGTTAATTGTACTTATTTTAAACTTTGATATTTCAGTTTCATATGTATTTCAACAAGGAGCCATTATATATCATAACATAAAGTTTCAGCAGCCTTTCTTGTTGTATTTAAACCACTGAGAAAAGCAAATTACGTCGTTTTTGTTACGCAAATGTAAACACTGTTTTTTCTGAAAGTGATTTTGGAAGCATGAAATGTGAAACTATCAAAGTTCTCATAGTACTCCACCAGTTGTCGAACGAAAAGCCCTACAGTACTGTGGCAATTAATTGAGAAATGCATTTTTTTTAAAAATATCAATCTTATTCAAATTTCCCATACGTAAAGTTAAAACTAATAACTGATATGACCTCTCCGGGATTTAATAACATCACAGACACGTTTTGGCATGGAATTTACTAGACTGGCCCATATAGTTTTGATTTCTGGGTTTTTGTACTATATGTCAAAAACAGATAAAATTAGCCTTTCCATCGTTGTACTGTCAAATTTGTGAAGCCGTTTTTTGATCATAGCCCACAAATTTTTAATCGGATTTAAGTCCGGTGAGTTTTCAGATCAATCCAGTATAGTAAGTTAGTTTTTACAGCAGAAATTTGCAATTATCTTTGAAGTGTCACATGGCGCACCGTCTTGTTGTAAAACGCCATTTCCTCCGACTACAGTTAAGCCATGGTTAGAAGTACGTTTTGGGTCAAAATGTTTTCATAGCTGGCAATATTCATCATTCCGTCTACGGAAACAAGAAATTCAGTCCCCCAAAAGCTGAAACAAACCCAAAACATCTTTTTTGGCGAATACTTGGGTGTTAGATTGGTTTGATGCTGACGGATCGGTTCTCCTTGCTTCTCACGAACTTAGATCTAAATCCCTGAACCACGAAATGTGTTTCGTCAGAAAATACAACATTTTCCCAGTCCTTCTCAGTCCATGTTTTGTACTTTTGTGCCCATTTCACTCTTTTTTTCTTCACACGAGACGTGAGAAGTTTCTTTTCATAAGGTCGACGTGTTTTCCGCCCGCGTTCTAACAGCGTCTATCGCATTGTTGATGGCGCAATATCTACGCCAGATGCCGCCATGGACTTGAACAGGTCAAAACTAGTTAATTGTGGGTTGACAACACTCATTCGGTGTAAATTTTTGTCATCACGAGAGAATTTAATCATTTTCTACCGCATTTTCGGATACGGTTGATTCCAGAATTTCCTGTAGTCTGAAAACGCTGCAATATCCTTCCACACTTACTGTACTCACTCCACATACACTGGCGGAAAAAAAAATCCCAACACCAAGAAAAAATTACTGTAGAATAATGAAATTTGGGTAATGCAATTGTCTAGTTAACATGTTTAATTGATTAAATGTACAAGATCACTGGCTAATTTAAGCTCAAGAAAATGCTGTGCAAATGTGAAATTATGTTACTTTAAGAGCCGGTGTAACCTCCAGAATTTTGAAGGCAAGCCTGAAAGCGTGCATGCATTGTGTCATACAGGTGCCGAATGTCACTTTGTGGTATGAAGTGCTCTGCTTGTTGCACTTGTTGTGTCAATACTAGGACAGTCATTGCTGACTGTGGGTGATACTGGAGTTGCCGTCAATAATATCCCATACGTGATCCATTGGAGGCAGATCTGGTAATCTTGCAGGTCATGGCAACATGTCAACACTCTGTAGAGAACATTGCGTTACAGCAGCGATGTGAGGGCGAGCGTTATCCTGTTAGAAAACTCCCCCTTGATTGTTACTCATAAAGGGCTGTACTATAAGTTGAATTACCAGACTGACGAAAAATTTGCAGTCAGTGTGTTTGGGATAACCACAAGAGTGCTCCTGCTGTCATGTGAAATTTCTCCAGAGACCATGACTCCAGATGTAGGTCCCGTGTGTTTAGGCCGCAGACAGCTTGGATGCAGGCGGTCCCCTGGCCTCCTTCTGACCAACATACGACCATCATTGGCACCAAGGCAGAATCTGTCTTCATCAGAGATTACAACAGATCTCCACTCCGACCTCCAGTGAGCTCTGTCTTGACACCACGGCAGTCGCAAACGGCAATGGTTTGCAGTCAATGGTATACTGGCTACAGGGTGCCTGGCTCGGAGCTGTCGTTGAAGTAAATGATGTCTTACCGTTCTTTGGGTCACGACGGTATCAACTGCATCTCGAATGTCAGCCACAGATGCAGTACGGTGTGCCACAGCCGTACGCAGGATTCGGAAATCTTCCTTCTCAGTCGTGCCACGTGGCAGCTCGGAACTCGATCTTCTTGAGGTAGTACCATCTCTTGACCATAGCTTCCAATAATCATGCCACGGTGGAAACATTCCCACCAAGTCTTTCTGCAATATCGCGAAATGAAAATCCACCTTCTCGTAGCCAAATTGTACGACCTCGTTCAAACTCGGTGAGCTGTTTATAATGACTTCTTCGTCTTCTTAAAGACATTCCTGACTAACATGAACGCAATGCGTCAAATTTTACTGAAAAATAATACTCAAGAGCTTTCCAACACGTTTTTAAAACAAGCCTTATTTGCATGTTCCGAGTGACGCCAGATGCGCCACACTTATGCGCGGAGCCCGAAATTTCAATCGATGTCATCTTTCAGTTGTATAAACACGCCTACCAAATTTCGTTTATCTAGCGCATGTCTTTCTTGGTGTTGGGATTTTTTTTTCCGCCAGTGTATTTTACCTACTAACATCTAGAAGTGTGTTCTTTGAGTGCAATTACTTTAGCATGTGTTTCTGGGCTGATATACATAACGCAAGCGAGCAACTAACACTGCCGAAATCTAACTACTTGGCAAAAAAAATTTACATGCCTATGACTTACCAGATGTGTACAAGCATCTACTAGTTTGATATTAACTGCCATTTTAACTCTAAGTTGATTTTGAGTGCTTATTCGTAGGGTTTAGTGTGATAAAACGAAAAAAAAAAAAAACATTTCTCAATTAATTGCCACACTACTGTATCTTCTCAAAAAGAGGATGATTCCCTGTTCGGTTATCGTAGTCAGTTTCTCTGTAGCATTAAAAATGTCCCGCGAAATTGAAGAGTTCTTCATTAGAGTTTGAGAAAAGGTGAAGAAAAAAAAATAAAATGATTGCATTTATTTTAGTTCAGATTTAAAACGTATGATATTGGCTGTAAGTTTGTTATGGAAAAATATTCTGTCGATCATAACTGTTATTGCAATACATATATTCACATTCACTTACTACCTATTTTAAAAAATAATTGTTTTTAAAGGCACAAATTAATTTTTACTTACAATTATATCCTTTTGCGTGAAATCATCCTGAACATCCAAACTTACGCCAAGCCACATATTATCTTTTATATCATACGTAGATCTCATATGCTGCTTATTTATAGGTTCGTTCCCTGGAGAGAAAAAAAAAGGACAGTATTACAAATATCACATTTGAGCTTTTCGTCAATCAGTTATGGTTATAATCAAAGTTATCCTGTTGGTACCTACCTAAAGATCGCTCTAATGGACTTAAGTAATTGAAATTTGGTATGTACCTTAGTGGACTATAGGGAAAATAAATTTACAATAAGGGGATACACTAGTTCAAATTTATTCCAATGGGCTAAAAAAGGGTGCACGACGAAAAACTAGCAATCTATTAACCAAAAACTTGATTTTGTCACACAATTTATTCTTGGGCTTTTCATTTGCTGCTATCATATGTATAAAGCATGTTATAGAGTATTAAAAAGAAACGCGGAGAGTTTGTCTTGCAATAGCAGCAACTTAGCAGTACGAATTGGAATTGATAAAAAATCAGAGAAACTCTCAACTTGTAGTAAAAATTTTGCCCTAGTGCTCTTTCAATTGTTCATTAGTTTTTCACTTGGTCCGTATGAAATATTTTCGAAGTTTAAGAGTCATTTTTTTTTTAAAAGTCGGACATTTTTCATACTTGATGTCTTCATTTTTCCTAACAATTTCAGATTATGTTTGGAATACCATTATAAGAAAAAGTGAAGTTTCTTTTTTTGAAAAATCTGATTTGTTTGTCCCTGAGTAGAGGTTAAAGTTTAAGGTCGTGAATATATCGTACTATATGTATGATCACTTTGCTCCAAAAGCAATGACCGCCAATTTTTTAAAAATATGGATACTACTTGATACTAGGTACATGATAACATAAATAATTTGGTGGCTCGATCTACTCTTTGGGGCAAAAGTCTATTGAAAATGTTATTTTCGTTCCCCTTCCCCCTTATTTGTCCCCTTGTTTTCCCAAACGGCAGTCATTGCTTTTGGAGCATAGTGATCATTCATTTAGTACGATATATTCATTACCTTAAGCGTTGACTTCTACTCAGGGACATTCCAAACACAACCTGAAATTTTTAGGAAAATTGAAGACATCAACTATCAGTCTCCCGTAAGACTTTGTCCAGCTTAAAAAAAAAGACTCTCATACGACATGTGTTAATTAAAACAAGTTCTACGTAGGTCTAAACAAGGTAACTTTAATTATAACTGCATTGTATGATTCTATGTTCATAGATGAGGCATGAAAGTAATTTTAAATCTTTGTTTATTAGGACAGCATACTTAGTTAAAAGTACATAATAGTAAATTATGCATAACATGTACGTGCTTATCGTCAAAGAGTTTCAATTGTTTAACTTGATCAAAGCTCTCGACTATGGCAGTAATCAATGAACACATATTTTTTAATTATTCGTTAACAGAGAAGAATAAGGATTTTTGATATTTTGCTTAATGTTTGGGTTTGAAAATTTTAATGAAGTAATTGTTTTTAGCACTCTGTTGAACAGCAGAAAAAAAAATTCTACATAGACCACTTGCATATTTATGTTTTCTTATGAAAACGACCGAAGGGTTGCTTCAAAACTAGTTGAGCGTTGAGCAGTATAATATTTATAATCGAACGTTTCAAAGTCGCGCGTTTCAAAACGCTGAAAAATTCATTTCTATGGTGCTCCAAAACACATAGGTGAAAACAAGATTTCGGTCAGAATTTACTGCGAAAGATTTTAAACGCTACCCCAATGGTGAATTTTTAAAAATAAATCATCTTCAACTGTGATTTTGATTACTAGCTGGCCAATATTTACTAAAAAGAGGATTTTTTAGAACAAATAATCAGTATGAAGTTTCTATTCATGTATCTTTATTTGTTAAGTGTGGGAAAATGTGCATTTAAAGAGCATCTAAAGTTTGGTGATGATTTGCTCAAATAGGATTCCGTTTCCTGAACCCCGATTTACGTCTACCGACACCTAATTACAACGACACCTAAATGTTGTCTTTATTGATATGAACGCCTTTCTTTTTGCTATCATCATTTGAGCGTCCATATAACCTCCGATCTTAAAGCCCTAGAATAAAATATATTTTTGTCAAATAAACACAAAAGTAATTTGTGAAAAAAAAAAAAAAAAAGGAAATGGTACCTTTGCTTTCCAGCTTCACTTCTTGACAATTATTGTCTACCAATTCGCAGCTGAATAATGCGCCTGGTTGATGAAGCTGATTCCTTAAGAAAGTGGAGTTGGCAAGAGGAGCACCAACAAGAGCCCTGCAAGAGTACGATGCAGCGGAAATTTATTTATATATGATTATAAAATGCGAAATTCAGTGTGACGTATACATAAATTCTTTAAAATTTTACTATTTTCTCTGAACTCAAAGGTGGCTCATAAAAACCGGGTTCAGGAAAGAAAACTCCTTAATACTAATATTTACTTGCTTTGCTTTATTTTTTTCTGTGCGGTACCAAAAAAAGTTCGTTAACTTTCTTTCTACTGTCTCATTATCTTTTTTGAGTATTGTGTTTCGAGAAATATAAGTGGCTTGGGGCCGGAAAATATCGTGACTTGCCCCACTGACTTCGAAAATGTTAAAAATCAGTAACTACGATATCCTGCTGAGAAGGATATTTCGGTAGTGATAACATTGGTGGTCAACAAATTTGTAATTTTGAAATGCTTCTTTACCCTATACAAAAATAAAAAAAAAGGGGTTGTCATCGCTTGCTTTCCGGATTTATAACTCATCATTAACTTTCGGTTGCCTTCAGATGTCAAATTATTTTTTTCAAGAAATAAAAAGCTCAGAATTTAATAAGTATGCTTTAATAAGCCACGAAGTACTGCTTGCTAAAGCGGGGTTAGCTTGTTAAAAGCGAGTTATGCTTCCATAGATTTATTATTGTACGAAACAAGTATTTATGATTTCCTGGTTGAATCCAGATTCTCGTTCAATCAGGACTCATTGTTGGTGAGTTCGACTGTATTTATCATGCGCCACTACGGACTTGTTATATAAACTTTGTGTCAGTATTATAACAAAAAATAGCATTACATTCAACTTTTGAATCAATAACAGTTAGTTTTTGAGCAATGATAAATTGCTATTTAGTTTCATTTTCGACCGTAGCTGCCGTTGTGGATCCTTTTCCAGATTGGACCCGAAACCGCTCTGCCCGTCCACATGCTCCTGGTGCAGATCCACACTCTGGTCTTCTGCTTCCACTCCTCCTGGTGCTGGCTCCCACGTCCTAAACACTCGCACACGACCGCTTACACACATACGCGCGCTCGCCTACACACACACACTCACACACATTTAATACTTTCTTTTTTTTTTTCAGAAGAACTAGAAAAAAAGGAGGGGAAAGAAGATTGGGCGGGGGGGGGAGTACGCAATTAGTTAACCAATAGTCTGCAGCAGTTAAAAAAATAAATGCTGAGATTTATTTTTGAAAGAAATTAAAATTTCTACCCATCATTTTTTGTTCCCATCAAAATCATTTAGTTTTCCTAGGACACGCTTTCTTTTCTTCTCTTTAATAATAAGCAATATTAAGAAAAGAAAAACAGCAACTCAGCATTCTGGTAGGAGCCGGGCCCTATGGGCCCACCCTCTGGTTGCGCCATTGACCTGAGTAGCGTTCCCAAATACCGCCAGGTTAGGTTTGCCCCAACTGTAGAATCTGACATTTCAGAGTCGCAACATGAGATACCATTAAGTCCTTATTCAAGTCAAAATACTCAAGTGGAAGAACTTTGTAGCCAGAAAGTGCCAGTTGAAGACTAGGTATGGGTAACTGTTAAGTTTTGTGGGAAAAGAAGAGGACGAGGCATTTTGTTGGCAGCAACAGAAAATAATCATGATGCTTTGAAATTTTCCAGTAGATTAGAAGATAGAAGATTTAAATGGCCTGATGTTACTACTGTGTCAATGATATTTTGTGCAAAATGAAACTTGTCCTTGTCTCAATAGTTCCGACATTACCATACAAAATGGTAGAGTCGCAAGTTTTGAATTCGACTTTTGCTTTTCTGCTGATGGCGCGAATGGGATTAAGTAAAAGAAAAATTATGTAACACTTCATCTAAAGTGTTGTGCCATTTTAAGTATCACTCACTGAAACTAAAAAAACATCAAACCTGTGGTTTTGATTTCAATGTTTATAAATAGTCTTACATTCATAAGGTGGGTCATGTCTCCCTAAGTATTGGGTCAAGTCTCCCTAGGCCTAGGGACACTTGACTCATATTTAGACTTGAGGTCTATAATTTTTTTGAACCATTTCTACTTCGATTTATGCTATTATTTTCAGTCACAATAATGTACTAAATCACTTTCTTTTTACATATATTTTTTATTGAGTTCGAACTATATTACATAAAAAATTGAAAAATGAAAACCAAAAGTTGGGTCAAGTCTCCCTAGTTTTCCCTACTCACCGACTCAATTCTTGACTGTAGAAAGTTAACACATTTTTCATTATTATTCTTTATTTATGCTTTTTTTTTTTCAATTCATTTGTTCTGTACCTCAGAACCAGACTAACGTAAGTCCATTTTCGTAACTTTTCAGCAGAGGGCCAAAACGATTGTCGATTGCATGCTAAGTATAGAACTCGCGCTCTTTTAACGCTGCTGAATAATTATGAAGGAATTTCTTTCATAGAATGATGTTCTCGTTGGTCCATGCGGAGTATGATTCTATATACAATGCAGTAATTAAGTGGAAATCCCCATTTTTGGACTTACGTCGCTCTGGTTCTGGCGTACAGTATTTACCCCTTTTCAAAAGAATACGCAGCTTGGTTTGATCCTGAATCAGGCCGTCCATTTGATGAATTCGACCGTTTGTTTGAACCAAAATCAAAACTTTACTCATAGAAAACAGACGCCATTAGCGTTCAGCCCAAGCAAGAAAAAAAAAAGAAAGGTTGCTTTGGAACCGCACAAAAGAGGTCAAGGAGGTCAACAAATCTGCAAGAAGTATTTCTTTGCTTTTCGCCCATTTTTTGCTGGAGTTCTTCGAAGTAGTGATTTCGAGGAAACAGTGGCGCCAGACATAACCACGCCCCGTCTCTAATGGTGGGGAATTTGTTGAATATTGTTTTTCAACCCCTATAATTTGAATGCTGCTGCTGG
Organism: Uloborus plumipes; assembly: GCA_038373865.1. Classification (NCBI taxonomy): domain Eukaryota; kingdom Metazoa; phylum Arthropoda; class Arachnida; order Araneae; family Uloboridae; genus Uloborus; species Uloborus plumipes. The sequence goes on from JAXGGA010001825.1 coordinate 20,387, forward strand.
ACTTCGAATATCTTGCTGATACGGGTCATTATTTTCTCATATCCTTGACGAATTCGGAGAACTGAAGTGAATTATTTTGATCTAAGGTGGAATGAGTAACTGGAAGAAAAGTTCCAATTGTAATGCTCGAAGATGTGGCGAGCAGCGTAGTTTACCACTCATTGTAGAAAAGTGGGGAGAATCTTGACTCTTTTGTTCATTTTCTTGGAAAATAAGTGCATTTTTCTGCTGAGAAAAGTTTTTGCGGCGTTTTGTTATTATTATTATTTAAGATTGAACTCTCTTTCCAAGAATTTAATTGCACGGACTGAACCAGTCAGTTCTTCACTGTCGTCTTTCCCATTAAAAGCAGTAAAAGAGAGAGAGGGAGAAAAGATGAATTTGAATTGTGACATCTCGATTTCAAATTATGTTTTTCGCAATGATGAATTGCGATAAGTGTGTGTGTGCGTTGGCATGTGTATGAGAAGTGGGGCTGACTCCGCCTCGCTGCACCACCGTGTCTAGCATGTTCCTCAAGCAGTGGGCAAAGGAGTAGGATGAGGGAACTGCCGCACCAGGATGCTAGACTTTGGCAGACTGCCAATTCGAAAGAGGGACTCCACAAAGGGTCAAAAAAAAAAAAAAAAAGAGCAATTTTTGAGAAACAAGAAAAGAAAGGAAAAGAAGGCTAAAACACATCGTTTTGCACTATGTTTCGAAGGGACATATTTATAGGTTTGGGTACTTGGACGCTCGTCGCAATGCAGTTTTAGGGGCCGCTTTGAGATGAACTGAGTGATGTAAAATATTTTTCATGCTCACTTTTGCATCCCTTCGAGGCCCCTATGTTATGTACGCCCCTCGCATTTGCGACTGTTGCGATACTGTAAATCCGCCACTGAGGCTCGCAAATCCTCTCCCTCCTTACCACTTTCCTTACTTTAAAACCGGATAACTTGGTTATCGCTTTTAGAAATTTCCGATGGGGAGAGACATCGAAGCCTTCTTTCTTAAAGATAGCCTAAAATTGAGGTTACGAGACGCAAAAGGATACAGGTGATAAAATTAGTAGGTAGTGAAGTTTCAAGTAAAATGCGTTCAAACCACAGGTTGGCTTTTAGTGGAAATAGTTATTGCAATACCGAACTAGAAATGCACTACAGTGGTCAGGGCCCGACTAACTAAACATGAGTCCCAAGTATAACAATACATTTTTTCTCAATAAATAAATTATTATTTTCTCTTTTAAGCACATACTTTAATGCTGTGCATCAGTTTTTAGAAAATTAGGAGGCTAGGAGGCCTTTAGGAAGATGGGGTCCCAGTCCCAGGCTTAGTTGACATGTGTCATAAACAGACCCTGAGAGTGGTCACACACATCTCTCTCCAAGGGCCCACTGTACCTATCCGTTATGATTTAACCAGATTAGGACCCTTGAAGTCGTGCAGACTCCACCTCCACCGATCCCACGAGCGTCCAGGTGAGACTATGCCCAGCCTTACTTCTTTATTTAACAAAAAAAATAATTAACAATAAACAGAATTTAACAGCACAAAAAAAAAAAAAAAAGAAAGTAGAAATATACGAACAATTACAGATGAAGAAAAATTAACATATGCAAATGCAACATGCCACAGGGCAGTGTAACAAGTGTGTTTCCAAAGTTCAGGAAGTACAGGCAATGATACATATTATTTAAAAAAGAAAAAAAAACACATGTAGTTGATGATATTGCCGGTATACATAAGCATGCTTACAAAAGCTTAAATGAGAATATGAACAAAAGTTGTCACACACAGTGGTACATACACATGCCACGCCTACACACATCCCACATGACCGCGTACACACACACACACACATACCTGCACACACTCCTCAACAGACGTCTACACACACCTATCGCAATTCGAGATTGCGAAAAACATATAATTTGAATTCAAGATATTAAAATTCAAATTATTATCATTTATTATTAGTATTTATTTATTTATTTATTATTATTATTTTTTTTTAAGTTTTCAAGATCTGCCGATTTTGTCATGAGTGAGCATTGAGCAATATACATTTCAAAAAAGGAAGTGGAAGGTATAGTTTATCTCTATAAAAATTCACATGCCTTCATGATTAGCCGCAAAGTATGCTAAATTAGTAAAATTATTTACAAATCTCAAAAATATATAGCATGACCCACAAATTTATTAAGCAGGACATAGATGTTTCTATGGAAAACGAATAACTTCGTATAACTTGCAGTAATGACACATCTTTCTTAACAAATACTTAACTACTACAGGGAGTTACATATTCAATACTATTCAGTTATAAAATTTTTTGAGCTGGTAATAAAATTTTCGAAGTAAAATGACGGCGAAATTTATAATTTTTTTCAATTAGATCTAATATATGTAGTATTACAAATTATACTATTGCATTTACTTAAATCGTTTTGAACTTCATTAAAAAAATAATAATAACTCCTGATGATGAATAATTATTTTTCTTTGAAAAAATTTTCTATGAGCACAATGATAAAAATTTCTACCAAATAAATAACAGGTAGTTAAAAAGATACTTACATTGGTCCTTTGCTATTTATATGCAGGGCTACTGAAAAACCAAAATATTCACCTACAGGTCTACTGAATATTTTTGGAAATTTCGTATCCAGATTAAAACCAGTCACTGCTAAAAGTGACAGAAAACTCCACATCAACAAAGTAAACATTTTTGAGCTGGGTATTAAAATGTTCTTCAATTTATTTGCACTAAAATTAAATTTCTGCTCATCTAAAATTATCTCTGAGCATTGTCATAGCTACGTCCGCACGAGCCCAAACACGGAACTTAAAAGAGCCGGAATGCCTGTCGGATGAAAGCACCTTACGTAGTAATTTCCGGTATCTGCGGTAACAGCTTAGAAGCTTCGAATAGCAGCTAGAATATACTATTGTAGTAAACAATGAATGTTACTTCAAAATGTTTTTTAAATTACTTATTAAAAAATCAGAGTTATGTTAAGTGCGATGAAAGAAAAGTAGTTTGAAACTATATTTAAGGGAAAGAATACCTACTCTCAATAGGTGTTGCGACTTCTTTCTTCAGAGGTTTTTGTCGTTTGGTGAGAAATTTTGAAAGTTAAGTTGTTGCTTAATTTGTATCTTCCTTTAGCTGAGATAATGTTTCCAATTAATTCGAAGATTATTTACAGCCTCTGCATTCCAAAGCCCTCCCCAGCAAAGAAACCTCAGCACAGTACCTTTTCTGATTAGTAAAAGAACATTTGAGCACAGTATCATTCTCAGTAATTCCTTACGTCGTTGATATCTGTAACATTTGGTACACTTAATTAAAAAAAATAAAATAAAATATTCATATAAACTTAACCCAGTGAAAGCCCCATAAAGGTCAGGACCAACTGTACCCCTCTCAGTTTACACGACCGAGGGCTTTGGGTTGCAAGAGCAGATGGTATGCTAAGAGGTCAACAGAAGACGGATCTCTTATGGTTTAGTTCCGAAGCACTTGTTGGATTCATTTTATCGACCCACTGAAAGGATGAAAAGCTGAGTCGCCCGTGCCCAACCCGGCAATCAATCGAACCGGGTCTGCAGCATGGAAGTACGAACCGCTACTACTGAGCTACTGGGTTTTTTTTATATGCTTAATTATTTTTGAAAAGGAAGTAAACATTCTGCGAACTATTACTGCTCTGCTCAAGGCTTTTAGGGGGTTTAAATGAAAAGTGATGCAACAATCCTGTAATAAATGAGCATGTTCATGGCCTTCCCAATGCATTCAACCCAGGGCTGCGGAGTCGGAGTTAAATTAACCGACTTCAGCTCCGCCAACGACTCCGGGAATTTAGGAGCTTTCCAGTGCTTTTACATTTCACGACACGATAAAGGTGAAAACTGGCCTGTAGTACTACAACGATAAATTACGATATAGTGCTATTGCTCTGTTTTTCCATTCAGCTGATATCGTTTCACACGTCATCGCTGATCTCGCTCCCTCAAAAAAAAAAAAAAAAAAGTAAACAGATAAATGATTATCGGGCCGGTGCGAAAGAAACAACGGATGCTTTCCGATAAAAATGATTCTATGAACGATATCGGTAAACGGAAAAGACACAATCGTCATCGAATTGGCATGGAGAAAAGAGCATAGCATATGTTGTGCCAATATCGGATATCGACAATCGCGTACGGTTTATCTCTGTTATGTCAGTAAGTAGTAAAGCGCACTTCACTTTAACTCCCATTCATTTGTCCTAAATATTTTCCACTCCGACTCTACGACTGAGACTGAGTCCGCAGCACCGGCAGAGTTGCGGACTATGAGTGAAAATGATCGACTATGACTCTTGGAATTTCAGTCTTCGACTCTCGACTCCAACTTCTTCACCTTAAAAGCACCGCAGTCCTGAGAAAACAAAAATTCCTAGTTGTCTTCCTAAATTTTTTGATATCCAACTGAATAAAATTACTTTTACCTAATCCTTAAAAAAAAAAAAAAAAAAAAAAAAAAAAAGGGCTCAGTGTTCCTTCATTGGTCAGATTACCCTCTGTTAAATACGTAGTTGAATCCTGCTGCCAAAAAAAAAAAAAAAAAAAAAAAAGACTCGAAACTTTAAACCGAAAAAAATGCATCTTTTAATATATCGTTTATCCGTATAAATAAAATGAAGAATATGCAGTGGCTAACAAAAGTGTTCGTACAACTTAAAAATTTGTAGTTAAACCAAAATTCCCCGGAACTGAATTTGAATATAAAGATCAATATTTTTTCACATAATCTCTGAGTCATTCTAAATAAAACCCTTTATTTGTTTTTAAAATATTGATTGATTTTCCTTTTGAAATGGGTCAAAAAACAAAGAGACAGAGAAATAACACGCCACAAAAGTCTTCGTACACTGCAATATTCTTGGATAAATTCCTGATTTAAGAATCTGTCGTTTTTCTTATTATTCTTGCATTGTATTGACACTTAAAAAGCATTTGGCTTTAATTTTTTGCTATTTTATTCCGAAATAATCCACTAATTATTTTTAAATGTCTCGTATTCGTAAAAAACCACAGACACCGCTAAAAATGGGATTATTTTTCATCATATTAGCAGTAAGTCGGCTAGAAATATCTCTAAATTAGTTAATTCATTCCTTAGTGTAATATGTGATAAAATGCTTTGAAGAAAAAAATCGGAGCGAAACCTGGGTAAGAAAGAGTCAACTGGCAAAGTCTGCAATATGTTGTTTGAGATTTATGGTTAGAAAATTTATGAAAAATCTACACTTGAGAGCTATAAAAGTTGCTGCAGACTTTAGGGAAGCATTTTATATTTCAATTTCAACTGAAAAAAAATGACCAATCTTCTAAACCGATGGACTACTTGGGCACTCTAACCTCAGAAAATGTTTTGTTAGTGCAATTAACATAAAACTTAGGTTGTTCTTCACAAAATAAATGATAAATAAGCCCAAAATGTTTTAGAATAACGCCGTAGCAGCAGATAAAAACAAATTTAACATTTTTGGCGATAATTATAAATAGAAGAAAAAGTTAGGAGTCTAATTCTGAGAGCTTAGTTGGAACAGTTAAGCAAGGTGGTAGAGATGTTAATGTGTAAGGGTGCCTGTCAGCAGCAGGACTTAGTGATTTTATATTTGTGGATGGAATGACGAAGCATACTGTTTATTTAAATATTTTATAACACACTTTCAAAATATTGGCACAAAATTTGGGCACTGGAAGCAACTTGCTTTTCTGACCAAGATAACTGTAAGAAGCACGCGGCTTCCGGCTTGTAACTTTCGCTTTGGTGTCTAAAACTGTCCAAAACTATTATAAATACCACCCAAGTCATCCTTAAACTCGGTTTAAACCCAATGGAACATAATTGGAGAAAACTGAAGGTTAGGGCGCGAAAATACGACGTTGAAACGAAAAATAAACTAAAAGTTGCATAATGATCGAAGAGTGAATTAACATTGGCTTAGAAATCATTCAAAAACTAACGAAAGCTATTCCAAGGCTTTTAAAAGGAGTTGTAGATACTAAAGAGTAACCTATACAATGATAAAACAATAAAAATTTATATTATTTACAAGTATGTAAATATTTCTTTAAAGTCTACGAAGATATTTGTGAGAAAAATTCTATGATTCTTTTTGATTATTAATTTCTCAAAAATCAAGTTTTGTTAAATTATTAAAATATTTCACTTCGTTTTGTTAAGAATAGATCATAGAACTTACTATTAAACACTCATTCCGAAATATTAATTTTAATAAACGAAATAAGTTCCATTTGATTGAAAATGGTAAGTGTACGAACATTTTTGTGAGCCACTGTGTGTGTGTGTGTGTGTGTGTGTGTGTGTGTGTGTGTGTGTGTGTGTGTGTGATGTTTATATGTAAAAATGTTCCATATACAAATCGAGTTAACGTCGGATCTGGACCAAATTTGGCAGGGAGGTACTTTCTTGGCCATCCAAGAAGGGCCGTAGGGGGTTTTCAAACGCCAATATTCGGTGGTAAAATGATTCTGAAGTCAAATAGAGAAGAAATTGTTATGAGCGCTTCTCTTAAAAAGGATCACTAATCACCTGATTACTTTTAATTAATGTTTTGCTAATATTTATATAATTCAACAGTCAAAACGGTGGATACATAACTAAATCAAGCCCCTTGGATATATACCTCTGCTTTCTTACAAGTATGCAATAGAAATCTTAAAATTTCTTTGAAAGAAAGAAATTAAAAAATAATGGGAAAAATTGTTTTCAATGAAACTGGAGCACATTTGCATCAAAGGCAAGTTTTATATAAAATGCGTTCATATATATATATATATTTTTTTTTGTATTTTGCAAGTTACTTAACTTGAAATTTAGCTATGAAAAAATGAAAAACAAATTCAAACAAATTGCATGAATTCTCTGTTTTCCACGTAAAACATTATTATTTTCTTGTGGTTGTTGAGTGAAAAGGGGGGGGGGAGGGGTGATAACACGAATTGCCACCCCGGGGGACACCCGTGTGAAGTACGCTAGGCCATGAGCTTTTGAATTTATTCACCATGTTTGTTTCAAAGAAAAAGAAACTTAATAATATATCAATAAATACCCTATTACAAAGTATATAATTATTCTATGAAACAGCACTGCATGATAAATAATTTAAAACGTGTGTTTATTTCATAGGTAATTATTTGATAGCTCTTTTCTTTTTTTTCAAAAAGAATAAAATTACTCGTATTCTTATTGCACATCACTTTTAATCTTAATGCATCATCGCCCCCCCCCCCCCACAATTATATATGTGTGTGTGGAAGGGGGAGGCATGTAAATTACGTTAAATTGTAACTGTGAAAAAATATAAGTTATTTTTCAACTCATATTTTACAATGAAAAATAGTTATTTTTAATTTTTTTCAAAATCCAACCAAAATGTCGAAGGTGCCAATCTGCCTATGGGTACAATATCCCTCCTACCAATGAGCGATGGCCCAGTCAGTGCAAATGTCGCAAATGAACTAAAATCCAATCCAAAAAACAAAATTAAAGTACTCTAGAAACCCCCACCCCCTAGAAATTTCAATGGCGCACTTTTGTTGGGCATTCTGTTCTTTTTTTAATACAGAGCAGAGTATGCCATGTGCTTAGCTCCTTCCTTCAATTTCCGAAAACATTAGGAAAATGTAATTTTAGTTTGCCCTTTCAAATAATTACTGTAGTTTTACCAGCCTCTTATTTCATAACAAGCAAATTATTTAGCAGACGGACGAAAGCTTTCGGTTTTACCCTAGTGTAATCGAATTGGTTATGCTTTTATTGCAGCTGAACTTGCTTATTATGAGTCACAACAGAAAACTCAATATTTTGTCCACTTCAGAGAAATGAAGGAAAAAGTTCCATTTCTTTGTTTCATGAAAAATTTCCCCTATGTTTTCAAAAAAATAAATTAGAACAAATTTATGTATAGTCATTTAAATGTTCGCTAGATGGCAGCACCAAAGAAACTTTCAGCGTAACTTTTCGGACTTGTTTTTTCACATTTACATATTTAAAAACTTCACCCACCTTTAACTACGTGTATGCAGGTTTAGTGTGCAGATTTTCCCCTGCCGTTCTGCACCCCTTGAAATCAGGAGATTCAATAATTTTGATCAGTTTTTTTCCTTTTCTTTTTTTAATGTCCATTCAATAATGAACAGCTGTTCAGCTGTCTCATGATGAGAAATGAAGGAAAAATTTCCATGTCTTTGTTTCATAAAAAATTTCCCCTATGTTTTCAAAAAAATAAATTAGAACAAATTTGTGTATAGTCATTTAAATGTTCGCTAGATGGCAGCACGCAGATTTTCCCCTTGCCGTTCTCCACCCCTTGAAATCAGGAGATTCAATAATTTAGATCAGTTTTTTTTTTCTTTTCTTTTTTTAACGTCCATCGTCCATTCAATAATGAATAGCTGTTCATCTGTCTCATAATTTTAGAAGCAAATGCTGTAATGCTGATTTTTTTTCCCTAAAATTATGAGTATCTTTTTTCTCCACATTATGTTGTATCCATTCCCCTCTTGCCCTTTTCCTATATGTTTTAAAGTTTCCATCGCTATTTCCTTTTCTAGTTGTGATTATGTTTATTTTTCATCATGGGCGCTGCCAAGATTCGCATTAGAGAGGGACAAGTAGTCTCGCAACTATTTTGTGGGTCAAAATGATTTACAATTAAAAATTTATATTAAACATCCGCAAGTCTAATTTGTTGTGGAATAATTATCAATGAGAATAATTTCAATTTAAAGTTTAGAGAGGGTAATATGTAAATTTTAACCCATTAATGCCTAGCGTCCTTTTTTAGGGACGGTCCAAAAAAGGGTCTGAATTTCCCAAAAATGAACATTTCAACCAAATAATAGTGTTCAATTAGTACCTTGGTACTATTTCAATTCGTTACTATCAGATTGCAGCACATAACCATTGTAAAGTGTGTTCTGTAGCAGTTTTAATATAATCTTTATCGAAAATTACATCGTTCACAATCTCGAGAAAAAAAGCTAAGTTTTCAAAGTTATTCCCAGCTTCCCAATCCCAGTTTATGTTAATTGCTGATTTTATTTCTTCTTATAGAATGTCTTTTTAAATATTATATAGTAGGCAGAAAAAAAAATTGGTAAAAAAAGTATGTACCCTCTGGGGTCTATCGCAACTTTTAAGGGGCGGTTTTTCTTTCATTTTACATGATATTTTTTTTATTATTTTTCCTGCCCACTAAACACTGCTTGTAACCAATATACAAAATATCATTGGGAAAAAAATGTCAGGCATTAATGGGTTAAAAGTATGCGAAAAATAGATAGGTTGTTGTTTTGTATCAGCTGTGCTGGCAGTTTGGGGTGCGCTGCTTTACTTTTTTAACAGTAACGATCGTAATTTGGTGTGAAGTCCGACTTCCAAAGTACACACATGCCATAGGGAGCAAAGGGTTTGTAGGGTAGGCAACCATTCAAGTTTTCAATTTAAAACATCCATTTTTGCTCTATCCTTTTGACACATTCAACTTAACTATGCATTTGAAATTAGCATCGTTCTACGTTGTTTGATACGGCTCAAAATGCTTCTTATTATTATTCCCCTAATTGTTATCTTACCTATCACCCCTATTTTGGTAAGATCAAAGAAGACCTGGCGCATGCGTAAATGCACGGAAGGTTTTACTAAAGAAAATTAGACAGTATGTAGATAAGTTAAAGGTTGTTGAAAAATACTAAAAATGTATCAAATATTTTCCGAATGAGGGAAAGATTTTTTTTTTTTTTTTTTAATATTTGATATTTGTCTGAAGTGACTAGTGGACATGATTACTGAGACAAAATAAATAAATAAATAAATAAAAAAGGAAAGAAAGAAAAAAAAAAAAAAGAAATGCTCATATAAAAGTAGCAGATAACATCCCACGCTCAACTCAACCTAAGAGCAATTCAAGAATAGAAATAATATTTAGCAATTACATACTCAAGGACAAAGGTGATATGTGACAATCTTTGAAACTTACTTTTTACCATGAATGAAGGTGATCAGTATCAGTCAGACCATGTCCCCTTAGTCACAGAAATGGTTGGTGACTAAGAATATGACCCCGTTTTACCCCGTTGGAGAAAAATCCATTAAACAAAATAACACAACATTTCCTTTTGAAAGCTTTTTCTAAAAATTTTAAAAAATGTCACATATCACCTTTATCCACTTGCCCCTTCAATTGAGTTCGTAAAAAGAAAAGTAGACTTAGATAACGCATTGAAAATGCTCGGCTTGTAGTTTCTATTGAATTTAGAACTAGTTAAAAGAGCTCGGTGGATCCATTTCTGGATGAGGGTCATTATCGGAAGGTGGGGCTATAAGTGTAATATTCGAGTATAAATAGGGCGTTTGGGAGTGAAGGAAGGGTAATAAGTAATGATTATTTTGTACTTTTTAATTTTTTAACTATCATAATGAGCACCTAAAATTAATGTGTTTCCTGCTTTAGACATTTTCTTTTCAGACATATAGAATAATAAAGCAACATTGTACTTCTTAAACATGAGAAATGAAAACTTATATAAGTTTATTTTTACAGGAATTTAATTTGTGAGTTATTTGGAACTGTTTTTGTCTGCCACACACTAGATATGCATGAAAATTGTCATGCATTATATTCAAAACAAGTAAGGAAATTCAAAACGCTCCAAGGTCGTTGAATTTACGTTCTTTAGAAAATGCATGTCATTGGGAATAAAGTTTTCGTACGTTCCGTTTTATTGAGAAAAACAATGGTATTTCCGTGGAATTCACTTTTAAAGTCAAACGCATAAATTTTTCACACGTTACGTATTGCAACATACTAAAATTTCATTGGACGTTACTTCAAAATACTAAAGTTGGTGCATTTTTATGGCAGTAAAAATTGTGCCATTGAATCATTTACCTCGAGGTTGTCTTTTTTAGAGTTAGGAAATTTTAAGTACAGCACAAAGCTATTATATAGGACAGATTTTAGTACAAAGAAAAAGTTTATTTGGAAAACTGGACGTTTTTTGTAGAGCAAAAATTAACTCAAAATAAGAGTGCTTACAGTACTTACAGTTGGCAAAAAAAGTATTAGAACAATATGAAATTCGTACATTTTAAAGTAGTAAAATGAATTTACACGAATAAAACAGTTATATTACGTAAAGTTTCTACAAAAATATCCCGTTTTGTAACAAATAAAAGTTTAACGTGAATAGAACTTTTACAAAATTAAAATAACTAAATTTACATTGCAAAAAAAGTATTAGAACAACAAGTTTGCATGTTAAATCAAATAGATAAATAATTAATAATTAATTTAAATGCATATTTAGTACTTAATATGCAGTCCTTTAGCTGCAATTACTGCTTCTAAGTGTCTCGGCATGGATTCTACAAAATCATTTGTGACTTTACAGGACATTTTATTCCATGCCTCTTTTAAACTTGATTTGTTTGTATTGAGTTTTTTATAATTTTATTATCTAATTAATGCCATAGATGCTTTATAGGGTTCAGGTCTGGTGATTTTTGTGGAGTTATTTGTCTTTGGTGGCATTATATAATAACCAATCTTTGGTTTTTCGGCAGTGTGTCTTGGATCTTGATCCTGTTGAAAGACGAATGTAGTATCCAGTCCTAATTTTCTGGCACTATTTTTCAAATTATGCCGTAACACATTGATGTATGATAGAGCTGTCTATTTCACATCAATGAAACAGATATTTCCAACCCTATTGTATGCCCTTCATCCCCAAACCAAGAAAAACCACCTCCATGCTTTACTGTTTTTAGTAACTTTTGGGGTTCTACAGCAGCACCCCTTTTTCTCCAAACAGTGATTATGTGCTTTGGTTTAAAAATTTCGAACTTACTTTCGTCGGAAAAAATAAAACTTTTTCAGACATCCGTTGTTTTACTTTTATATTTTTTAGCTAACTCGAGTCGTTTTCTTCTGTTGATTTCTGAAATAAATGGTTTCTTCCTTGGCCGTCTTCCTTTTAAACCAGCCCTATGCAAAACATTTCTTACAACCTGAGGTGTTACAACCTTTCCTGATATTGATTCAATATTAGCGGCTAACATCTTTCATTTCTTGTTGGATTTTTTAGAGCCTCTTTGACCGCTTGGAATCTTTCTCTTACACTCAGCTTATTTAGTCTCCCTGGTCTTTCTTTGTTATTAAAAACATCGGTCTCTTTTTTTTCTTTTTAAGAATGAGATGAACTACACATAACGACATATTCAACATTCCTGTAATTTTACGGAATGTTTTCCCACTATGATACAAATAAACTATTTGTTCTCTTTTCGCATTTGGAATCTCTTTTGTTTTCAGAGCCAAGCCAAGAAAATTTCATATAAACGATTTTGAACTTAATGCTAGCTAAGGAAACAAGCTGCTTTCATTAGCCCTTGACACGTATGAGGATAAAATAGAAAATCTAGGGACATCACGTCGTAATTTGCATGTTTCGCTTTTTGTTCTAATACTTTTTTTGCAGTTTGAATAGGGTAGTTGTGACCTATTGAATATCCCTTTTTTAACTACTAAATATTGTTAAGAGGCTTACAAAACACAAAAATTCACCATTGCCGAATTTTAAAACACAACGGTTGATTCTTAATGATTTTTTTAAAAACCCACGCGCAAAAAAAAAGCGCGCCTTGAAACCGAAACCCGTGACGTCGGATGGCAGTAACTTTCAGCCTTTCATCCATAAAAATTTGATTTTTGCTATACAGGGTGTCCTCTCCAATCGTGGACCAATAGCTAATTTCTAAACCGTTAGAGATAAGCATAGAGTTTATTTAGGAAAAAATCTCCAAATTACGAAAGGAATTTTGGGTCCATTCAATGTTTTTCAAAAAATCAAATTTTGAAAGAGTTACGAAATTTAAATTTTTATACAGCCCCCCAGTCCTATCAATCATATTAAGTTATTCCTAATTATAGTTTTTCCTAAATAAACTATATGCGTATCTCTAACGGTTTAGAAATTAGCTATTGGTCCACGATTGGAGTGGACACCCTGTATTATCGTTTCATTGCGGGATTTTCTAATTCCGTAATCAATACCTTAAAGTCTACTAATTCACTATTTAAAACTGGATTAATCAAAGAGCAATCCAATACCCTGCTAGGGGTGATTGTTTTGATATTTTTTGGCGAAATTCGTATTCAAATTTTTAGAACGCATCACTTGGCGAGGAAAAAAAATTACGGCAGTGCAGAGCGAACAACAGTGCGGAAGCCGGAGAAACCGGTTTCTCGAGCTCCTCGCATCTAAAGCTTCTCGCTCTTTCTTCGCCTTAGTAGAAAGTTCAAAAGCGCCAACGAATGCCCAGTGACGTCACCCCCGCTTGAAATTTAAAAATTATTTTTAAAAAAAACTACTGGTCGCAGCGCAAAAATTTTTTCGCCGTTGATGTTCATGTATGTTGCTCTATCATATAAAAATAAAATTGAAAAATCGAAAACTTCCCTATTACGTTGTTTTGATTTTAAAAATACTGTATTTATTTTATGCTCCTTTAATGGTTACCGTATTGAATTATTTAAATAAATACTATCTCTTATAAATTAATTTTGAGATTTATTTAATATTATTACCTTGAAAAGTACAAATTTCACATTGTTCTAATACTTTTTTTGGCAACTGTATCTAAGCAACGTAACAAATTAAGTGCGAAAATTTAGAACAAAAGAATTTATTAGATCTGTGTTTAGAGCTAACCCACACACATTTACAGCCCCCTTACACATATGACAAGGCAGTCACAAACGTGTTGTTCATTGTAAAAGTGGCGTATTTCCTTTGAAATGACTGTACTATACTTTATTATGTTTGTCGTTTATTGTAAAAGTAGTGTATCACCATATTTTTAAGATGCGTATTAATTTGTTAAATGGTTTCACATTTAGTTATATCTTTTAGTATAAAACCGAAGCAAAACATTTTTTCAGAGGTAAATATATAATGACAAATAGTAGCTTAACATTTTTAGTATTTTTCTTAAGGAAAAAATTTGCTAAGAGCGTTATATAATAAGTCATAGCAAAATCATTTTTAAAGGAGATACACCACTTTACAATGAATGAGTTTTAGCATCGTAAATATTGCGCCCTTTTGCAATATATGCCAACCGCGTTTTCAAAACGTCTGTACGTTTATATTTTCTTTTATTCGAACTCATGACTGGCCAACAATGAACATAAAAACATAACCAGTGAGTGTTTTCCGATAAATGCTGGCCGTTTTTTTTTTTTTTTAACCAAACACACACACACACACACACTTTTGCATCACGGCTCCACAATCAGCCAATGTAAAACTCGAAATGCCGAAAAACAATAACATACATTTTATTTCAAAGATCTGAAAAATTATTTCTATCTGGTTTAAATCCCTGATTAAGCTCAGCACGCATTGATAAAATTTAAGGAATCACTGCAAATACATTGACTGTAAAATTCAAAATTCTCAAAAACGGGAGGAAGAATAAGGAATGGCAGCTTTTGAATTCATCTAAAAGAGCATCTAATTTAGAAAAAGACTTGTTATAGGTTTCTTTTTAATTTTTTTTTCTTGTTCTTTCAACGTTACATACAACATTACATACTGCCCAACCTGGGAAGGAGCCCCCAGCACCGCTGAACGGTTCTATTTCAAAAAGGGGCGACAGCTTGATTAAGAAAATGCACAATGGTAGTATTTCTGCTTATTTTGATATTATTTTATTTTTCAGGAACTGATAAGGAAGAGGAATATATTAAAAAAGAAAAAAACATAAACACAAACCAACGAAAGACCGAAGCAAAATCTCCTCGCATTTCTCATCTCTCTTATCAACGCCACCCCTATTTTAAGGAAATCAGTAGAGACCTGATGCATGCGCAAATACGTCCGAGATCGCCGGAAAAAATATTAAACAGTAGGAAATGATTTTTTTTTTCTTCAAATTTACAATTTTCTTTTCTTTGCTTCTCTTTCATTTTTCTGTGTTACAAACGTAGCGTTTGCTGCATCATCATTAAAATATACACCAATCCAAGACGAACAGAGAGCAACGATCGTTCTTCACCATATGTACTGTCGAACCTCGTAAATCCGGACTGATAATTGATTCAGGTCGTCCGAATTAATCAGAGCACGGATTAAACTAATTAACCACCAAATTGTCAAATTACATGAAAAAAACTGATGTACATGGTATTGTTTTTTAATTTAAGAGAAATGAACTCTAAAATTGCGTAAGAAAAAAAAATAAGCATTAAAAAACAGTATTTTATGTATAACAATGAACATCAGATGAAAAACTACTTTGTATTTTTTTAAATGTGTCGTTTTTTGCAAAAGTGGTGTATCTAAATAATTTAAAAATGTTTATTTGTTAGCTAAATGATATTGCATTTAGTTACATCTTTCAGTATAAAAGTGAGGCAAAGTATTTTTCTAATGTTAAATATCAAATTATAAATAGTTACTGATGCTGAATACTTGTATTTTTACCCTAAGGAAAAATATACAAAAAGCTATATAATAAAGCATAGTAAATTCATTTTTAAAATATACGCTAATTTTTCAATGAACAGCACAATTTCTTCCGTATTAAAAGAAAAGAATTTCAGAAAATTTCAGTTAAAAAAATTTCAGAAAGTTAAAATTTTTTGTGAATTTAAGGAATCTGAATTTCAGAAGAATCGATGAGACATTGATGATAAAATCGATTTTTCAAAATTATTCCCTCTGATTACCTAAATGTTTAAGAGGCAGTTTTTGTAAGAGTTAGGCAGGTCAGATACATGATATTTTTGATTTCGCTCAAAATTTTGCACTTGTTTCTTCGAATGATTTTAGAAAACACGTATTTTTTCTTTTTCGCCAAAAAAATTTCTGGGAACCTGTAAAAATTCCGAAAGTTGGGCCCGACTTAGTGTTTTTCTAAAATTTAAAATTCGATTATCTCAGCTGTTTGATCACCAACCAAAGTATTTTTTGCGATTACATCATCACATTTAGTGTCCAAATCAAAATATATTTTGAATTTTATAGCTGACCTTCGGGGCATCCTGTCAGGGGTGGCCAGACTTCGTCGAAGATAGTGAAAAGCTGTCATGTTTGAGGCCCCCTAGCTCCCTGCACTGGGGGGTCAGTAACAATTTTAGCATGAAAGCTAGTTAATACTATATATACATTACTTAAATCAATCATAAGTTGCAAGATTCGTTTTCAGTGGTGACGAAAAATGGCCATTTTTGTACGTACAGAAACGAAAAAGTGTACACTTCGTGACCTAAAATCTCTAAATGATGAGGGTCACCAGGGAACTTGATGAGTGTATTTTAAACTAGAGTATGTGTATTTTCACAAAAAAGTGACAGACCTATGGACAAATGTCCTGTAGGCTCATAAAGTGCACCTCAAGATGACAAAATTGCATGTGTTAAAGACAATCTAATTAATTGTACTCGAGTTATATGCTTTGTCACACACAAATTTGCATGGACATTGTATATTCTACTATGCCCCTCTCAAATTAAATCTCAATAATCACCGTTGTGCCAACCTTGGGGAGAGGGCTAAACCCGAAGGTATTGGTTGAATAGTTCATTTTACTTTTTTGAAATACGTATTGTGTGTTTAAAAATAAATTGCCCAAATTTCTGTTACTTGTTTGTGAAAATACATACTCTAGTTCAGGGGTGGCCAATCGGCGGCACGCTTGCCAAAATGTGGCACGGCAGAGTAGTAACAGTGGCACGCGAAGACTTTTTTAAAAAATTCCAAAATTGAGGGGGAAATGTCGATCTCAAAAATATTGATAAAAACTAAAACCCTTGAACTAATAAATATAATGATATTATGACGATTAAGTGTCAGGAGGCTGGCTCACTAATTGTCTTAACTACAATACTGCAAACTACTTAGGGTTAGCTTCGGACGTCCAACGAAAGCTGTGACGCTACAGACAATGCTTTGTAAATCATATTTGTGCTTGACACAATGAAACTTTTGATGCTGCAGAATGCATTCTTGATCTGCAATAGTTTCAGGTCGGGTGATGAAATTTTTCAAAAAAGATAACTCTGCAAGTAAAATTAAGAAACCAGATTGGACAAAATTCGGTATGGTTGCACAAATGAAGATCCTTAAATTGTTTTTTTTTACAATACTTAAAAATAATTTGAGAAAAAAACTCCAAAAGTGTCATCGAATTATTTATCACAAACTCCTTGCCAAAGAATGAGATTTTTTCTCTGCTGGTGACCCTGTAGAGTTCACTGTATTAACAAACTACGAATTATAGCTCTGAATGTTTTGGGGGCTTTTCTCAGGAGAAAGAGGAGAGCATGGCACAAGTTACTACTTCATTGAAATGTGCAATAGCTGTTCAAAAGAAAAATAGTCATAAGATTTTAGAATTTTAGGGAGTGTGTTTTTTAAAATGTCTGGAAGGAAAACAATGAGGACTTGCTACTTAAGAATGAAGAATAGCAAATGAATTCAGCTATGTCATCTCTTATTATCCGGCGTTTAAGTAATTTAAATTTAAGATAGTACAAAAAAAGGTTCCTAAACTAGTATAGGCCATCTACAATCTTTTATGATGAAACTTCAGTTTCTTTCTCTCTACTTTGGAGAAAAAAGAATAAAACATTAAATTTAATACTGAAAGTATCAACCCAAATTTCATAATTTTCCAGTGATATATGGAGAAAATTTTACACCTATTTTAAGTATACATTCAGTGTTAGGTTCGATGATTTTCAGGATCATAAAAAAAATAATAAAAAAAATGCTGATCTTTTCAAATTATTTGTCTATTTCTCTGCAAGACACTACTTGTTACCCTTCTGAAATCCAAATCAGAATTACTGACCTTTTGCATTGCTAATCAAATATAAGAGCTTACTTCATCTACGTTATATAGAAATTTGGAAATTTGTATCAACAATTTTTTTTTTTACATTTACACGCTTTAGCCGTTTGATGCTGTTGTAAATTTGGTTCAAAATACGCTTCTAAGCAAATATTTTTTGTTATGAATGCAGAAAAATCTAAATACCATTGAATATTAATTGAAAGCACTTAAAACACTTAAACTTCTTAGGATTCTCAAGAACTAAGCCTAAAACTTCGTAAAACAACTTGGTATTGACTTTGTAAAAAAGATAAAGACTCATAAACCACATTAAGTACAGACTGTTTAATTTTTAGAATAGAATGTTTGATGTTATTTGTATCTTTTTTATGCATAAGCCAACTGACAGAACTTTTAAAAGTGTTTGTTAACGATAACTCTTAAGTTCGGACTTGTTTTATCTTTATTATCAATTAGATTTTAATTGTTAAGATTTACGAGAAAAAATGTTTCATTTCAGTAAGAATTACATAGTCAGCTAACCTAAAATCTATTTTTTAATTTTTAAAAATTTTCAGTTTGTTGGAAAAATACAATGTGGCAAGCTGAGCTTTTTCTCTCCAGATAGTGGCATACTCCCTAAAAAGGTTGGCCACCCCTGCTCTAGTTTAAATACCCTCATCAAGTACCTTGTTGACCCTCAGTGCACGGAGATGTACGATCACGAAGTGTGCACAACTAACTAGATTCGTCTTTAACACATGCAAATTACTCATCTTGAGGTGCACTTTATTAGCCTTCAGGACATTTGCTCATACTGCAGTGCCAAGCTCAAAAGTGGTATCTGCAGTTGAGCTGAAACTGAGATATAACTCTTTAAAGTTTTACGCTACCATGTATTTGATTCAGATGACATTTTTTCAGAATTTTTTTAAAAATATTTCCCGCTCTCAAATGACCATATAATTTTTTATTTAAGTAAAATACGTCACAAAAAGCCACCTGGTGGCGATAAATAAATTTTGTTAAAGAGTTCAGATACGACTTTTGTGCTTAGCACGGCAGCATAGGTCTGTCACTTGTTTGGGAAAATACACATACTCTAGTTTAAATTACACCCATCAAGATCCCTTTCGACCATCATCATCTAGAGATATAAGGTCACGAAGTGTACACTTCTTCGTTTCTGTACGTACAAAAATTGCCATTTTTCGTCACCACTGAAGATTAACGTTGCAACTAATGATCGATTTGAGTAATATTTATACAGTTTTGCTCGGTTTGATGCGAGACTTGTTAATGACCCCCCAGTGCAGGGAGCTAGGAGCCTCAAACATGACAATTTTTCACTATTTTCGGCGAAGTTTGGCCGCCCCTGACAGGATCCCCGTTAATCAGCTGTAAAATTTAAAATATATTTCGATTTGGATACTAAAAGTGATGATGTAATCCCAAAAAATATTTTGGTTGATGCTCAGCGGAGCTGAGATAATCGAATTTTAAAAAAGGTCGATTTTAGAAAAACAAATTCAGTCTAACTTTACGAATTTTTACGAACCCCCCAAAATTTTTTTGGTTAACAAGAAAAAATACTTGTTTACTGAAATCTTTAGAAGAATCCACCATAAAAATTTAGGCAAAATCAAAAATGGTGTACATCCGGACACCCGATTTCTGCCCGATTCTTATAAAAACTGCCTTAAGCTGCACTTAAGCTACTTAAATTAAGCAACATTCATAAATTTGCTTGATATAATGCAACAACGCTTTACAGAAAAGTCTTAAATTAACCACATTAACAACACCAGTTGTTTCTTTCTTATATCTAAATTTTTGAATTTTACGAAATAGGAAATGATATAAACTTATCAGTCATAAAATACCACAAATGTTAATGATCAAATATCGCACCAGTTTGACATCCGAAAAACCTCTAGTTAATTTGTGGTTTCTTGTTGAACTTTGAGCGCAACGTGTTGATAAAACGAAGAAAAATTAGTAAGCGTGTTTGAGAAACCTCACCGCATGGTGGCAGAAAGAAAGGATACAGTTTCTTTTCTTAAGTTTTCCGTTTCTTCTTAAAATGAATCATGCTGAAGACTGACTGATTTAGAAGAATACTTCTTAGAAGTATTGCATACAATAGAATATTATGTTCACAAATTAAAAAAAAGGGGAGTTTTATTACTCATGTTCAAAAAGAAATAAATATTCCCCAGAGTATCCATACACTTGTGCCTTTGTATTCTAAAGAACTTCCTTATACGTTTATGAGCATTTCGGATGAATTAATATGTTTATCTCCGCTGCAATGCGATAAAATTGAAACGGAAACATAAATAAAACTCCCAGTCAGAAGCGGTGGATTCACATTTTCAGAAAAGACAATTTTCTAACTTTAAGCATAATTTTAGTCTTCATCATTGTTGCTCAAAGAAGTAGTTTCTGTTGATGATAGATGCTGAAAAATTGAAACCAAGCTTTGAGTGTTTTGAAAATGAAAAACTGAAAAAAATGAATAAGTAATGGACCAAAAATGGAAACAATTGTCAGGGCCGCCTAGACCCAATGCTGGCCCCTTGTTAGATTTGTTGCCCCTAGCCTGGCGTGGCCTCTCGTCGGCCCTGACAATTGTGCTTTTTCTTTCACAATTTATGTTTCGTGCATTCTTATCAATAGCATTATACCCTCTCGAGAAAATTTTTTCTCATACGTCGGTAAGTAGAATTTTCATAATTAAGCTTTTTCAAGAACTAAAAGAAAATAAATGAAAATATTTCAGTAACTGAATCAGTATGTTAGCTTTTTCAATTTTCTCTTATGCAGTTTTATATTTCACTCTCTTGATTTCAAAATACAATTTTTACTTTTTACAGTAGGTTGTTAATGTACTTCTGCTGAATTTCTCTGTGTATGGGTTATTTTGTTTAATGCGTACTTTTGATGCAAACATACTCCTGATATAGTTATATTTTTGTTTAATAATTTTGTTATTTAAAATTTAATTTACTTGTATGCGTCACTTGGAGGACATCCAAAGTCAACCTCGTGAATGTGCTGTATGAAATCGTTAATATCTTTACTCAAAAATATAGCAATGACAAAATAAACTGTTGATTTTGAAAGCTAAGGTTCCAATGTAAATGAAGCATACCTCATTTGTAGAGAGATAAAAATTTAAACAGCTGAAAAAAAATAATGTTAGGGCTATTTCAAGGATAAGTAGCTACTTTGTCCCTCTCGTGACGGTCCATATATTTCATTAAAAAGTAATAGGTAATGAAGAAATGTATTTTCGCAAGTAATCACACATATGCGTGTGATTTCTTTAGCAACTAAGTTTTGCTCATTGCCCTTTTAAATTTTCATTTATAACCGCTTCCCTTACTTTTTTTTGGAAAAAATTGCAAAAAAAAAAAAAAAAAAAAAAAAAAGAAAATCATTTTTTTCATTTCATTTTTAAACACAAGGAAATGAAATAAACAAAATATACAGGTTTCAAGTTTAATTTTGAATTTTTTATAGATGTAAAGTCATTTAGTTTCGCCCGAGTTTTCTCGGGATAATAAGTACCTGCAACTCATACGAGCCCGAGATAACTCGGGATAATGAGGTAAGTGGTTAATGAATATATGAAGCTTCACGTGCGGGACAAATTACCGTTTTCCTTGGAATGGCCCGTTGTATTTTTTTTCTTCGTTAAAATTCTCTATAAAAATCATGCCTATATGTTTGATTCCATATATGTGAAGCAGCAAGTTACAAACAACCTTTAGATGTCAAAGTCGCAAGTAATTTACCGACATCTGTTTACGCAGGTGCGTTAGAGAACGGCTTTCGTTTGGTGGAAAAGCAAAAAAAAAAGTGAAGTGACTGAACGTTTATGAATGTACAAACCGTGACATAATGCTATAATATTTTTTAAAAAATGAACGATTCGCATGATTCATACGAAAATAGCTGATTCTCGTGCACTTTTTGTCCTATTTCGGATGTTCTTCAGAGCAATGTCTTACTCATATCCGACCGCCACATGTTTCTATGAAACGTATTAGTTCCCTTATTTACAAGTTCATTACTTCCCTTTAATTAAAGTTTTTATGAACAAGCTAAAGCATTGATTACGACTTTATTAAATGGCGGCAAGTAAAAGCAGTTTAACTCAGCAGTCGATATGATTCTGGAAGTATCAAACTGTGGGATAAAAACGCAAAAGGATGCTTCTCGTAGTGACTCGTTAAAAAAGCTAATAATGACCAATAAACTTTGCATGAAACGAAAAAGGAATAGAAGAAAGAATTTCAGTTGGTATAAATGCTTTATATATTTATTTCTTCGTAGTTTAAACTCTTTTTATCTCCCTCTCTCTTTCGTCCTTTACCTTTTTAGCAATTTTGAAACGAGTAGGGTACAAGAGAGCATTTTTTTTAAGTACAAGGCATAAAAAATGGAGAAGATGAATTGGGATACCAAACTAGCTCAATTGATATTTGATTTTGGTTATATAATAACTGTTGAAAAATGAAAGCATTCGACGAAATTAAATTTACAATGAACGAAATTAATTTAAACCAATTTATTTTGAACAGTATTCCTCCCTACAGTATAGTCGAAAACTAATTTTTTTTTCGCTGAAAAGACTATTAAAACTAATTTATGTGCCAGGGAAATTTATTTTCCCAGAGCAGCAGTGCCGAAGCGGCACATTTGTGTGTTGGTACCATTGGATTTATTTTCTTTCTTTAATCTGCTGATTTTTATTTAAAATCGCTGACGAATTTTTCCTTATACGCTGAATCTTTTTTTTTTAAAGGATCTACGAATATGTGATGTTTTAAACTACTCTAGCCGAGCTTCATTGCAAGTTGCACAAAGCAGTTAAGGTTTTCCTTCTCCCCTGGTGAACGAAAAATACATTGGTAAACAACTAGTCTTATTTTCACTATTTACTACCAAGTATATATTAAAAAAATCGTTTGTTTTCAGGTGAAATTATAGTTCAAAGCCTTCAGCGTCATCTCCCTGTGTTGTTTATAATCAGGAGTAGCTTAGTTGAAAATTGAACAATTGACTGCTAGGCTGCTCATCCAGCCATTTTCTCAACTCCATTAATTAACTCGTTTATAATCATCTGTTCAATATAAAATTACAGTGCAAAAACTCTTGAAAATTATATACTCATTTTCCCTCAACAAAACTGTCGTCGCATGTAATTAATAACAAAGAAATAAGTTCAAAAGGGTCAATAAATTCAAAGCTTCTTTTCGAACATTTGTTAGTTGTAAAACTAACTGACGTTTGAAGAGAAAGACATTTTTCCCCCTTTACAACAGCTATTGCTATATGCATGTTTAATTTGAAATAGTAAAAAAATTTTTAGGAAAAATATCTACCTTTAATAGTTGACCTGTGCAAATTGAATTTAAATAAATGTAATTAAACTATAATTGATGTACTATGAACCATTCGCGTGTAATTTCTTTCATTTTCGGTTTACGTGAAAACCACTTAGGTATTCGCAGAGAAACAGGTAACGTGTTCTTAATATTTGTCTGATTAAGATCGTTATTATTTAACTTTTATCCTTGCGTTTTAAAAAGTGCAGAAAATATTGGGACTCAAATATAAAGTTATCCTTTTGCGTTAGTGATTTTAAATTCCTCGATTAAAATATTTTTTTGCGATTTTTTAAGAATTCGTGAACCAAACAAATCTGTATGAATCCTATGTGTGTATGAAATGTATCGAAAATTTCATTAACATAAATTTAATAGGATGGTTTCACGCAGAAGGTCTTCCTCTTAAAAAAAAATCACTATAACAATCATAAAAAATAAATTCTCCGTCGAACCCCACAAAGTCTTGTGACTACAGTCTACTGATCTTTTAAATAGGTTTACTCTTGAAAGGGTTAAGATTTGTTTCAGGGTTGCAAACGTTTTTGTCAGTTTTTGGAATTTTTTCATTTGTCAAAAAAATAAACATTTTGCTGTTTGCAAACGGAATTTTCATATTTCATTTTTTTTTCTTGCAATGATTGCGAAAATTTTAAATCTTTAAATTGAAGCTCCTAAATGTTTACAGAGAAAAAAATTATATTCTGTATCTGTCTCTTTCTCTCTCTTTCTCTTTATTATCATATTTACAAACATCTTTTATTTTTCTTAAAAATTAAAAAGAGAGAGTGTTTTGTCTAGAATAAAGAAAGGACATGAATTCCTGTAGGAAAGTAGTATGATTTTCGAGCCCATGGGAAACTACAAGAACTTTAATATCCCCCTTCCCCTTAAAAGAAACCGAAATAATATAACAGCCATTGGGCATTTACCTCTCTTGTATACCCTGTCGCCGGACTTGAGTAAACGCTCCTTTCTTTTTTCCTTGCATCGCGAAAAATATATAAAGGATAAAATCTAGTCACCTAAAAGAAAAACTACTGCATCATCTTTCACTAAAAGTAGGAAAGTTTATTTCATCCATTTCGTAAATTTTTTTCATTAATTCTCATATAAAACATTGCTTTTGGTTGGAAACAGCATTCTGTCTGAACTTCACAAATATAAATAAAACAAAGCTCATTCTGAACATGTTGACGCGGAGCTTACTTTCTCACACACCAACAACTTTGTAACTTATGTTCATATAAGTTCCTATATTATGCGTTGTTTTTAATCAGTTGAGACCATTCTTTAAAAACAACATGGATTTCCATTAATTAAAAAAGTAATCTATTTGCTACTTTCGTAGTTTGTCAAGTAAATTCTCAATTTATTAAGAACAGATTGCAGCGATTTCTATCAAGATCTTTGCTGGAACGGATTTTAAAAAAGTTTGTTTTTCCTAAAATTTAAGGTCTTCGAATACAATTATCTGTCCTTACATTTATTTCCTTTTTGACGCAACATTTTATTTAATAACATATTTTTATTATATACATTAACATATTTTTTTTACTAATAAACTTATACGCTTTGTTTCAAGAATTAAAAAGTATTGAATAAAAATTTTGTCCACTTGAGTACTGCTTAAGCAAGACGAAATATTCAAATTGTGAATCTAAAATTTACTTTCTTGCCATACATATAAAGTGAAAGAAAAAAGTACACACACATATATACATATATATAACTTCCATGGAAAGGCAAAGAGCTGTAGCTACGGAAGTGAGTTTTTGAGATGTTGGAGAAACGCGTTTTGTATTTCCCACTAACAATAGCGAAATGTTGAAAATCGACCTCTTTTTTGTGCTTTATTTTCAGTGGAAACCAAATAAGCAAGCTTGTACAATAAAGCTACAGTACAATAGATAACAGAAATGGAAAAAATAAAATAAAATTTTCAGATACTGTGCTTTATGTTTCCACTTCAGAATGTATGTCATATATTTGTGTGTATCTATCTATATGTATTATACTAGGTCAACCAATTTCATATTTTAAATCTTAACATGCGCTCTAAGCTAGTTTAGAACCTTTAAAAGGCTTGAAATAAGAAGAATAATTAGCATGAAATTCGTACTAGTATCCTTTATGCATGAAATAAGTACAAATTGTTGCATTTCGCATAAAATGTGCAAGAAATTTTAAAAATAATGTAACTAGTGCATCAAAAAGAAACAGTGAAATATGGTGACCTTTGCTCTTGACCTCATTTAGTTTCTGTCGCGGGAATTCTCTTTTGCTGAAAGTCGACGCCACCGAAGTCAATTTTCTCATTACTGTATATTTCAGAATATCTGGTTAAATTGGTGAATTTCCTAGCAATTTTACGATGAACGGAATGCTTGTAACTTTTTGTTGGAGGCGATACAGTAGTTGTAACGAAAGAACTTAGTTCTCGGTTATTAAAAGTTTATTGTCGGTTCTTGGAATCAGGAATTTTTCTAAAATTTGTACGGCGCAAATTCCTGAGAAATTGAACGTTTTGAGAGTTAAAAATTTGGTAGGGGTCGATGTTTCAGATCCTTTTGTAACAACAAAAGTATCTGGTACAAATGGTGTATATGATCCTTATTAGAAAATGTTTCAGATGAAACAAATAGAGATGATCAATAAGTTTTGCTCCTTAAATGTTCGATGTCGACATTATATCATTATGCATTACGTAAAAAGGGTCATTTCACGGAGCAGCAGACATTTTGTCCTGCTCGTTACAATTTTATAATTTAATTTCAATCCGCGCAGTATATAACTTTTTTTTTTTTGCTTAAGGTATCACACAAGTGATTTCTTAGGCAAAATAAAAACATTTAATGCATTTTTCAATAATTGCTTTTGAAATAAAATATAGAGCTTTTACGTGCAGGTCAAAACGTCTGATGTTCGGTGGACTGACCCCGTATTTTTTTCTTTTTTTAACTAACACTAAATAAGAAGCAACGCAACGCATGTATTCAAAAAATTGCAGGACTGGAAATTTGGAAGATATTTCGATAGACTTGAGAAGTCAAAAACTTAAGTTCAAAAGTGCGTCCTGTACGTGACGGGTAAACTTCATTTGAAAAATACTAATTAAAATAAAAAATATTAATTGTACGAGCCACAGAGGGCAGCTCATCTAAACCGCTAGCTAATCTGTCGGCTAGTAAGGGGAAAAAAAGAAAACTAGCTAAGAAACCTTTGAAATGAAAGAAATGTGTTTCAATGACTCGATTAGAGAGCCCCTTGATCTTCTTTTGAGATGATAATTATCAAATTCGGAAGGGAAAAAAATTTTTCTCTTAAAAACTCGCTTTTTTTCTTTTCCTTTTTTTCATTTATTTGAACCAATTTTTGTTCAGTTTTGAACATTCATTAAAGAGAAAAGAAAAGAAAACATTAGGAAAAAATGAAAAATTTTATAGTTCTCGATTACTCAGACATGGTTCGGAAATTTTTTCAGGCAGAACTTTTACTGCATAATGCGTTAAATAAAAATCAAATGCGATAATAAAAGGATTTTTGGTCGTTTAAAGCTTTTTTCAAATGTCTAAAAATATTTAACATGGGCATCTGCGGACAAAACTCAAAGAATTCAACCTAAAAAAAATCGATAACGTTAAATAAAATAATTTGTCGCTTGCAGTGATGAATTGCAAAATAACTGAAAACATTTTTTCCTTACGAAAGGACAATGACTATTACTTGAGGAAACATAAGACAATATTGTAAATCTTTCCAAGGAACTGTTACGACTTTTTAGTGTTTCTTACTTTCCTTTTTACTGTTTCGCCCATCAACTATTTGAAAGTTTCAAGACCAAAAAAAAAAAAAAAAAAGAATAAATAAATTAATAAATAAATAAAAACGCGAAGATCTGAATCAAATGGCATTTATTATGAGAAATGAGGAGCTTCGAGTTTGGGTACCTTTTCGTTTAGTAAACTTTATATTCGCACGCTCTACCGTCTAATGACTGAATATTTGAAGAAGAAAAATATTCTTTCTAATCCTTTGCCTTTTTTTCGTAAACATTCAACTGGTTAAAAAAAATCCTGCTTTATTGAAGCCTGAAATAACCAAGTTGTTTAGCATCATTATCTTTAGAAAGGCTATTTTGCATTCCTGAGTTTATACAGCAAGAATGGCCATGATAGTCAATTATTTAGTTGACAAAACATTTGATCGTACCGATGATGTTTATTTTTCAAGCCGTGGGAAAGTTGCTGTGGAAAATAATAGTTTCTGGGGAAAAATACCTTTGCCCGCATTCTTCGGAAATAGTTTTACAAATGTTTGAAAGAACAAGAATCTGTGTTATTTCGTTTTACGACGTGAATTTGAAAATACTGACACACCGACTGATATTCGCAATTCGCGACAAAGAATTCAATAACACAATAAAATGTCTATGCTTATTCGGCGATTAACGAAAACAAAAATCTAGGAATATCGAGTTCTGAGAAATCGTTTAGTTTAGACGAAAGAAAAATTTTATTGCAAAAAACAGTTGCATCATTGTTTTTTTTTTTTTTTTTTTTTTGTTTTTTTTTTGTTTTTTTTTTTGGGTTTTGGACAACACCCTTTAGCAAATTTTTCCTATGCGTTCGCCATCTTCTTGTTACATGCCTTGGCCCACATGAGTCTACATTTTTTTCGAAGAACCTTGACAACAATTAAGTATCCAGTCGCAAGATGTACTTGGAAGCTGAGGATTTTCTTTGACCCCAAAGTTTTGTTTTTCTAAAGTTGTAGGGACAACATAAACTCTTTGCTATTCTCTTGAATAGAATAATTCGAGTTGGCATCTTCATAAGATTATTTTGCTCTTTTGTCTCTTTTCATAATCCCCCATACTGCCATTTTTTAAAAAAACAAATGTGACAAAGAGTTTGGTTTTCCATTTATACATGCACTAGCACAGCCCTAGTTTAAAAAATATACGCGAAATGTATTTATCATCTCTCTTTCCGAAAGAACTAACAGCCAATGTATTTTTCGTTAATCATCTCTTTGGTGATCTGGCGTCCAAGATTTGACAACTTTGACATTCACAGTACATAGCAAAGCTGCGGAGTCGGAAAGAAAACGACTGACCCCAGCTCGGACTCTGGAATTCTAGAACCTTCGAGTCCGAATCCGACTCTGTCTCCATAGCACTGGCACTGGATCCAATTATTAGACCCGGACCTGATGACCGTGAGGCCACCTGGAAGGTATATCCTTCGAAAAAAAAATTAAAAATAGGTCCAGGCGTCTTCAAGTAATTATGGAATCTACATAAAAAATAAGATTCCAGACGAATTGAGAGCCTCCTCATTTTTTCAATTCGGTTAAAAAAGGATTTTATGTTCACCTTACCTAATTAAAATTACTTCTCTGTTTTTAATCATAGTTAACTGTGGCTAATTTAATAACAATGCAACTAACTACCTTAATTTAAATTGTTCGAATAAGAGTCTATGAACTATTTATTAATTCTTTGTTTTTGCATTGTTTAAAAACTTGATATTAAATGATTTGCTTCCGGTTGTTGAAATTCTTATAGGAATGAGTAATCTTGATTAGTGGACAAAACAACAACGATAAAATTGTACACTTCGTAATAAGAAACTGCGGATATACTTTTCAAGGTTATAAAGAACCCTTTTTGTCATTTTTAAAGATGAGGAAATGGATTAAAAATACAAGACTGTAATTGCTTTTTTCAACGCATAACAAATAGCTTATGAATGAAACGACAGCCAACATTTGTTGGAAGTCTTTTTATCCGTAAGGTTTTCTTTCTTTTTTTGCATTAAAAAAGGGGGTTTCTTGCATCCCCGAAATTCGCTCCTACGCCACTGCTTTTAACGAAACTTTGAAGTTGTAATTTTGTTATGTGTAACTTATCGCTTGAAGATAAACATTTTATTTGTTATCTTCATTGTTCCTCTCCACTGCATGGCAAATGAAGCACTTGTAAAATGATTTTGTTTCATTTAAAAATTATTAAAATTTTTATTTGTTTATTAATAATGTTTAAGGGGGGAACTAATAGCAACGCTTTAGAACACCTTAGGGTTCGGGCAATACTGGTTGAAAAACGTTGCTTTAAAACCTTGATGGTTCAAAAAGGCCAGTCAGGCTAGTCATTTAGAAAATCGAGGGGGGAGGGATATGCCCCCTTTGGATTTGAAAATCCTAATGTCATTAAATATTTTTGGTGCCTTCACCTGAAAAATACATTGAGTATATACCCTTGCCCCCCCCCCCCCTTGTAAAATTTTGAAATGACGGGTCTGGGTTCAAAGCTTCCTCTCTGATTTTTCCAAAAGATAATTACAAACTGAAAAAAAAATGTTCTGGATGTTTCAATACATCCAAAGCTAAATGTAAAGTATACAAGAATTTTGACGTTAATTAGGGTTAAAATAAATCACTTGTCACTTCCTGATATGCAACGGAATACTATTTGTTTTTACACAAGATACAGTGGCAGGAATGTGTACTACAAAGTTAACCGCCCCATAAATAAGTTGTCATGACCCGCCCTTGCTTCCATCTTTCAGTCACAAGCAAAGAGCTATCTTCTTAGTTCAAGTTCCGCTCAATTAATTATCAGTGCCTTTGCCTTTCGAAAACGAGGATGAAACAAAAAAAGTCTTATCCAACGGAAGCAAATTATCTATAAAAACATTTGCCACTACTTACAACGGGAGATACACGACGCGACGACGATGAAATGTGCTCCAGACCAATGTCCAGTGACTCATAAAAGCAACGCTGTTGATGCATTTTGACCCTGAAAGGCAACAAAAAAAGGTCCGTTTTTAGTTGGGAGGAACTTATTCGACGTCACGAAATGAAAATCCTCGAAAATAAAAGTGTCCTTCATCGAGTCTGGTTGAAAATGACTCAGGTACCGTCGATTTCAACGGTAAACTGAAGAGCTCCCATTGTTTCGGAAATGATGACAGATGAAGAATGAGTAAGAGTGCAACGGGCAGACAGTAAATAACGCTTGGTTTGCACGCGTTTTTATTTTTTTTTCTATTTTTGCCGCGACCGATTTCGTCTGTTATTAAATGGATTCAGTGGTTTGAGGCAAAATCTCGAGCGTTTGTGCAGTTCTCAGAGTGAGGCATTTCAGCAATGTGTCATATCGTTCTGAAACGGAAGTTGCTCACTGTGGTTATGGTTTAAAGAAATGCATCCTGAACTTAAGAATAAGGGCTGTTATTTGGGTGGTCCGGAGAGGGGCGCCTCAATACGAGGTCGCGGAAAGTCACTACGACCTCCCAAAAATGTCTAATTAGGCAATTTTATTTGATGATTCGGCAGGTTTGGACTTAGTGTTGCAATTTTGCAAGTTTTTGAAGTGAAAACTTCTTTAAGCGAGTTGGGCATTTTTTGAGATAGGAAAAAACAATTGGACTCGCGACACTGTCAATTAAGACATGTCGTATGTGTATAATATTTAGTGAGAAAAAACATTAGCCATCTTTTAAAAAACAATTCTAAAAACTAAAAATAACAAATAATTTCAATGCTGCAATATCGTCTTCAAATTGCCGAATAGCCAGCAAAATATGCCAAATGCGGAAATTATTGGGAGGTCATAGTGACCTCCCATCGAGCCGTTCCTGCTTAGACTAAACACAAAAAAAAGAGATACAGTATGGTGGAGCGATGTTCGGGTGTCTACAAACAGTAATTTTATTTTAAGATAAAAAAATCGTAGACTCGATGGAATTCAAAAAAGCGAGCATGGGATTCATCGGCGATCATTTTTCACGTTTTATATTTCTGCAATTTTTTTTTCTTCTTCTAATTTTGATTGTGTGCTATATGTGGCGTATAATCTAGACTGCAGCTATAAGATAGCTTTTGAAAAATAAATTGGTACAGAAATCGTGAAAAAAGATGTATGGCCAAGAGTAGGGATGCACCGATTAATCGGCAGTACTGATTAATCGGCCATAATCGGCCACTTTGCCGATTATTAATAATCGGCAGAATCGGGCCGATTAATCGGCGGAAAAAATATTTTTTAAATAGTATTTTTTAAAGTAAACCTTTACTAAGAAATTATGATGAATAATTTTATTAACAGTAATAATAATCCTCACCGTTGATGTAAAGTTTTTAATACATTAATTCTCCTATTTTGAATAAAAATACACATAGTTAATGTAGCAACATTTTTCATACGTTGATACTTTTCTCCTTGCTTTTAGATAATCTTCAATTTTCACAAAGAATAAAAGTCTTGAATTACATAGCTACTAATAATTGAAAAATTGAAACTGAAAGAACTTCAAAAATGGATTGCTCACCACAGACTTTTTTTTTTTTTTTTTTTGAATTTTCATGTCTAGTTTACATAATTAGCAATGTTTTATTGCAATATTATTGACAATAATATGAAAATTAGTTCAGAGAAATTTGATAAAATTTTGAAATTATTTTGGGAAAATTGGGAAAATGGAAGAAAAAATTAGGAACTATTTTAAAAGTTAGAATTGTAAAAAAAAAGAAGAAAAAACTGTAACGGTGAAATTGGTAGTACTGAAAACAACCATTTTATTCATTAATCGGCTTGACCGATTAATCGGCCGATTATCAACTGCCGATTAATCGGTAATCGGTAATCGGCTAATTTGCTTATCGGTGCATCCCTAGCCAAGAGGCCAAGAGATGTGCCCAAAATTAATTACTTTTGTCCCTTTTCTTCGTATTTACCTCTTTTAATTCCTGCTTTTTAATTTCCTCTCTGTTCCCGTTATTTTTGAGCATCAGATATGGCTTTTTATCTTTCTCTCTTTTAGCGAATCCCCCTAGTACCATAGTTGATACACATATTACCTAGATAACCTGTAGTAAAACTGATTTTGACTTCTACATTTCTGCACAAAAAGTACCTAATTTTTTTCTAAATCAATTCCAATACTAAGATCGCCTCGATTCCTTATCGGAATTTCGATAAAGTGTAGCCAAGCCCCTTACATTTTTATGTATTCCCTAACAATAAAATGTCAAAAGTGATGGAAAAGTCAAATATACGCTGACATGGTTAAATATTTGCTTCCTGATTTTATAATTTCCAATCTTCTGGTTTTATTTCCGTAATATGCTGTATTTTCACACGACGTGTAATTCGAACATGAAATATTGCAAATAAAGTGATAAATCTCGAGATATATGCACTGAGTAAGAAGAAGAAATTTTTGTTAACTGATACGGTTTACGCGCTAAATGCGATAAGAGAAATATCATACGAATAGGAACGATGAAAATCGTTTATTAATTTTCATCGTAATGCGAAGATGAAAAAAAAGAAAGAAAACAGAGAAAGTTGTTTCAGCTGCTTTCTTTTTTTCTCCGCTGACAAATTACCTCGCGAATTGAATCAAGAAGGTTAAGAATTAGCGTTACGCTAAAATTATTATATGCAGAAAGCAGTACTTCAGAAGTTATAGCCAAAAAATTAATGTGAGTGTTAGAAATGTCATTTTATTATGAGAAAGATCATAATTTTCATGGAAATTTACTAGTACTCGATTAAAAAGGTAAGGCACAACACACCTACTGCCAAGCTTCTCTTTACTTCTCGGTATATACTGATAAAAATAAAAGGTTAAATGTTTCACCAAGATTTCGGTTAATCCGTACACCTTCAAGAAGGTGCATCATTTTCCGTTAAAATAACTGCAATCAGTGACTTCTTATTTACATCAAAATCTCGGTTTAACACATGAGTGCGAAAACGGCGGAAAAAATGTAACATAGCCCTTTCATTCTCTAAATCCTTCAGTTATTACCCAATTAAAGTTTATAAAACATGTTTTTTTTTTTTCAAATTTTAAATAGATAATGTACGCGTCTTGCAGAGAAGTCAATTGCGGTTGTTTCTTGTAGAAAAAGGAGAGAGAGCCAATAAATAAAAGCATTAACAATAACTTTTAAAAGGGTCAGTAACTTGATCAAAAAAGCTGCACAAATGCTACATACATTTTTGTGGTGATTTGGCAATTATTATGTACTCTATTAGAGTTTACAAAATTAGAAAATGTAAGAAATTTTACCTGATTGTATTGGCTTCTGAGAGACATATATTCAAATCACTGAAACTAATTGTGACACATTAACTTATTATTTTTTTACCAATAATTGACTCAAGAATAGTCTCAGAAAAAAAATATTTAAAAAAAAAATGAAAAGAAAAAGTTACGGGACTGGCTTGTTCATTCAGTTCGGAAGTATAACATCAATATTTCAAAGTGCTGAAAAATTAATTTAGTTTTTAAGTATTGAAATTCCACACACTTAGTATTTCTTGCACATGGACAGGCAGAAAGATAACTAGATAGCTTATGTAATTGAAGCTAAAGTTGCAAATGTAACATATTTTATACTTGGAACAATGCTTTCTGCAGCTGTAAAATCACTTGAAAAAAACACTTAAAATAGTTTAAATTAATTATTTTTAAATCGTGATTTAATCGTGATGACCACAATAGTTATTTATATTTACATTCAAACTTTTACATGAATCAAAATGTAAAAAAATATATTAAAAGTAACGTACACTCTTAAAACTGTGCCTCTGAAATAAGAGGCACATTTTGAATTTTTGTGCCTCTGAAAATTAAGCGGCACATTTAAAATGAAAGGCACCGTTCGTGCCTCTGAAATTAAAAGGCACATACCGTGCCTTTGATTTTAGATTTCAGTGCCTTATATTTGAGGACGTTTGTGCCTCTGATTTTAGATTTCAGTGCCTTATATTTGAAAACGTCTGTGCCTCTGATTTTTGATTTCAGTGCCTTACATTTAAAAGGATTTGTGCCTCTTATAGGTTTATAATAATAATAATGGTTTATTAAGGAGAATTTCAATGTTAGTTTATAGTAACTTCTTAATTTTTTACCCCAGTGCTTGCATGTTTTAAACTTTTTTTTAGGTTTTAATTCGTCATGACACATTAATTAGATATATCAAAACAAAATGTTTCCCAAAGAATATAAAAATCTTGTGCATAATACTTTATTTCATTTTCTGATTTCATTGTTGTATAAGCTCTTATTTTCGCTAATCTTGTCAACAGAACTGAAAATTGGACAAGATAAGAAAAAAAAATGCTATTAAGCTTCAGTTTTTGCCATTGTACGACATAGCAAAAATAAGTACTTCATAACAAATTGTCAGTTTGATCCTGAAACAAAGGTAGTCTTACATGATTGAATTTATTCAATTTTAATTAAAAGGTAACTTTTTGAAAGACAATATTGAGAATAGGAACAAAACAAGGTATTTAAACTATTTTTAGTTTTAGTTGCTTTAGTATAACATTTATTAAATGTAATAAATGGAAATGCTATAAAATATAGAGTGATTTTAACCTTTTATGCAAAATAGTATCTTTTTAGGGAGAACAAACACTTGATGTTTTATAATGCTGTAGTTTCAAATTTAGTTATTACGTACAGGATAATAACCGATCATTCCATGCAATCTCGATAAAAATTGCAAGATTCCTTAAATCACATCTAAACACATTTAAACTTCTGTTACAATTCAAAAACATCATAACAGTTTTTTATAACTACGAACATGTCATACGGATCCAAAAAATGATTTAAATTGATCACTGAGTACTCGGCCTGCTAAAGAAAAAATGTTTGACGAAAAAATTTCACTAAAAGTTGTATTTTTGTGTAATAAAATCTCATTAAAAGATAACAAGTTCAGTAAATTTAAAGTCAACTGAATCTCGTGATAAAGTATTTTACCATAATAAAGGTCACATGAAAATTGACTAAGTTAAAATTTATTAAATTTAGTAAATAAATGCTGCGATACAGAAAATTAGTGAATTTAAACTTTAATGCACAGAGGCAAGGTTTCTTTTATAAATATTTAGTTTTGAATCTGCAATTTCTACGAGAATAGTCTTTTTTTACTTATTTTTGCCGAAAAAAATCCTATTATATTTTAACAAGTTCAACAAATTTATATTCAACTGAATCTTGTGAGAATTTATCAGATGCGTATTTGACGTGAGGCCGCCCTGGGCTTTTGAAACTGGCCGCCCCCCCCCCTTGAGGTGTTGAATTTCAAAGTTGTTAAAAAAAAAAAAAACTTTTTTATTTACTTGACATAAAATGTATTTTCAAGGTAAACCGTGCAAATCCCGGCCACACAGCTAGTTAAACATGAAATTGGTTGGTTGTTAACAATCAGCCAATTGGTAAAAATTCGTCTTTTGGGAATTTCAACTTTTACTACTACAAATCTGCTCTTACATTATTATAAATC
The DNA here is from genome assembly GCA_038373865.1 of Uloborus plumipes. Taxonomy (NCBI): domain Eukaryota; kingdom Metazoa; phylum Arthropoda; class Arachnida; order Araneae; family Uloboridae; genus Uloborus; species Uloborus plumipes. Next base: position 56,009 of record JAXGGA010001825.1, read on the forward strand.
AACAACGAGGGAAACGAGAATATTTTGTTGGATCAATGTTAAGTCTATGGAACAGAATTCGTTTTAACGAGCAAGACCCGGTTTTAACGAACAATTTTTTTCTGTCTTGCAGTCTTTTTTTCTCATCTTTCTAGTCTTATTCCTGTCTTATCTTCTTTTCTTTTTTTTCCCCTGCGGTTCAATACTTTTGTATGAAAAATTCCACCAGCATTCCAGCGTTATTAAATAAAGAACAGTATTTAATTCAATTAACTGATGTAATTCTCGCTGCCGATCAGCCCTGCTGTCTAAAAAAAAAGGGTCTTTACTTTGCATAGAAAAAGTGCCGCCCCCCCCCCAATCGTGCCGCCCTGGGCTATAGCCCACTAAGCCCATACGTAAATACGGCACTGGAATTTATACTTTATCATGATGAAGTACTACGAAATATTATCAAATTGAGTTAAAATTAATTTTTAACTTTAAAAAAAATGCTAAATCATAACTTATTATTTTTAAAAAATCCTACTATATTTTAAAAAGTAGTACAATAAATTTAAAGTCAACCGAATCTTGTGAGACAATATTTATCATAATAAAGCCCATGCAACTAAAAAATAATTACTTCTTTTGTCAATGGAGCTTTTTGCCGGAACAACAAACAGTATCAAATATCTAACATATTAAACCATTATGGCAAATGAGACTAAGATTTTAATTAAAATAACGCTGATAAATCATAATAGAAATAAATTGGACGAGCTATTTTACATACCTGTCGTAGCACAAAATGTCAACATACAGCACAAAAAAGATCAGCAAAGGAGTATGTAGATTTTAAAAATACACTAACACACTCTTTTGCTGCCCATTTTGTTATCGATGTTTCCATAGGAAGACGTTTGAAACAGCAGTTTATGCCTCGGCAATCAATAATGCATAATGGATGGACAGATAAATAAAATCTTCTTCTGATAGTAAGTGTTCAGAGCAAACCATAATATGCTTATTCTGCACAAAATGCACCCGACTGACTTTTCATTTGCCGTTGCTTCAAACGATGAATCTTGCAAAGGAAAGGCATGGAACGATCAAATTTCTACACTACAACTTGATTTTCGTTCCCTATTCTTACATCCGCATCAAACAACAATGCAATACATAAAATTATTTCTCTCAAACTAATAATATTGCTTGAAAACGACGAAAGAATACATTTAATCCTGAATTTTTGCGATAACGAACTTTCCGCCATCTCCAGCATTGAAAATAAACATACGGGCCACGTGATCAGCTATAACCTCAAACCCAAAGCGTGAATAGACGATGTGCCGCTTAAAACTTGCGAAGTGGGAATTTAAAAGGCACGGCCGATTCAGTTGTGCCTTTAAAAAGTTTTGCTTCCTGTCCGTGCCGTTCATCTCGTTGTGCTTTGTATGTATCAACGGCACCTAACGCTTTGTGCCTCTGATATGTAAGTAATATAAGGCACAATTCTCTTGTGCCTTACATATAAGCGGCACACTTTTAAGAGTGTATAAAACCAGTGTTTTAAACCCTAAAGTATTTCTTTAAAAAAAAAATTCGCAATTCTTTCGTAACGCTAAGGAAAATAAACCTTTCTTTGAAGTAAATTACGCATTTTGGTCATTTTTAAATCGAAATTTGTTTTTATTATTTTTCTGTGATATCAAGTAGTCAGTCTCTATTTTGCTCTGTGGATCTCTTGTCTTCAGAACCAACCATGCGTGTTATTAAAATACCATTTCAGGATGTTTTTATCCCAAAAGCAATTATTCAAAACTGAGTTGTTTAGTTTAAAGAAAAGTTCATGAATGTTCTTTCCCACCCAAGTGACGAAGGAGAGGGCATAACACTGCTCGAATTCAGAAAAATAATTTGGTGAGAAGTAGGAAAAAATATATAATTTGAATTCGAGCTATCAAAATTCTTCTTTTTTTTCTGGATTGTACGCCACTTAGAAACTTTTTGCCCCCACCCTACCGGCGTAGCGTGGGTTGCTATTGACTGCACTGTCATGGTGGTCTAAAGCAGTTTTCAGAGGTCTCAGACGAGTGAACTGCTAATGATTTCGAACGGTAGCAATCCGGTATTTCTTTAAAAGTGAAGAAAGAAATATTTTATGTATTTCCACTTTTTCTTTCTTTTGAGGGTTAGTAATTGAAATTTGGACTGCCAAGGTGGGTGGTCCATTCTGTTTGGACGAATCTTACTTGGGCTGTTCCCTCATGCGTAAATTTTTATTACTACGGACCCGAGATATTTTTTACCGCTTCTACAAAAAGTATTTCACGCATTGGAAATCCTCAAGAATATTCAAAATAATGCATTGAATGCACCTTTAGAAATTGGTCAAGTATGCGTTCCCGCTTTACATTTAAAATAAAGCTGTTTGAGTGTGTGACACCAGTTTATTGACTGGAGCCAGCTCACGTTGGTGAATCTCAGCTGTAGGGTAGATTGTGGGAAGACACCGTGGGTTCAACTTTATTTTATATAAGATAGCGTATTGATTTTATTTGAACAAACGAATCTATTAACAAAATATGGGCTTTTGTGATTGGTAAAAAAAAAAAGTTTCGCTTTGAAAAGCAATTTCTACCTCCGAAATCTTGGGGCAAGGGGCCGAAAAGCGAATTGCGCTTGGGGTAAGATACCGTACACGATATATGGAGCCAACTGCTGCATGCAATGTATTTTATCTAGTCACATTTTTCCGACGTTTCGGAATTTCCTATGTCTATTTTGCGAGTAGGATCTAGGATCATTTCCTTCTCTAGGATGTGGGGAAAAGCTACGGCATCTTACTCCAAATACATATTCGTCGTCTTCCCCCAAATCATTAGACAAGATTTCAGTTACTTACTAAAGCGGTAAAAATGACAAAACAGTATTAAAACACCCCTTAAACCTGTAGTTAATCAACAATATTTGTATACTCTCAACGTTGCATGTTCCTTCATTCTAATTGACTGGCAAAATGTTTTTGTTTATGCTTGTTGCTGGAACCACAATACGGCGTCTTCCCCAACCTAAATTATGATTTCCTTCAAGTCGATTAGAATATGAACTCATAAATTGTTACTTTTACGGAGAATTAGGGATAGATAACGAAAAGTGATTTCGTTGTATTCAATATGTGGTTACAATGCGCGGAAAGTGGCTGTATAAAACCTCATGCCATGGTCACACACATATGAGCCCATACAAGTACTTATCTGTACCTCAGAAACAGACAGAGGTAAGTCACATTATCGCCATTTTTACAGGACAGCCAAAAAACGTTTGCCTGGAGCATGCAGATGTTGCTACTCGTGCTCCTTTAAAGCTACTAAATAATTGTGAGGGGGTTCTCATGGCTCGATGGGGTATAAAATTCAACACATACGATGCAGTATAATAGCCTAAAAAAATGCCAATTTTTAGACTTACGCTAGTCTGAATCTGAGGTACAGATATATGACTCGTACTTAAATGTTGCGTGCAAACTTTGAGCTCTATCATGTTGGGCATTTCCGCTTAATGCATGGTGTAATTAAATAAATGAACTCTGCATTTTAACTTACTTAGTTGGGTGCAAGTTTAAATAGCGAAAAATAAATAAATAAACAAATAAATAACTGTGTTTTACTTAAAATAGATAAAATTCATATCACGAGATACTTTGTGTGCGCGTGAACATAAGTGTAAGAACAAGGACCCTTCTGGTTCTGAAGGGAGTCATTGTTAAAATGGAAGGCAAAAACTCAAAGGAGGGTAGGGAGTCTAAAATAGTACATTCTACCATAAATGGACATGAAGGTCTCTCTCCCAAGCCGCTGTTTCAGGCTATTTTAAGTCCAGTTAAGGGGGGTAGGGTCATGACCCCATGACCCCGCCCCCAGATACACTCTTTTTGTAGAATTTTTTTTTTATCAACTTCACTTAAATTAGCGGTTTAAGAATTGCAAAAAAATATTGAAGATTGATTACATATTTCTCCGATTACTGTATGCCAGTGTTTTTTTTTTTTTTTTATTAATTCTCCATCAGAGAAAAAAAAACCCGAGATTGATTGATCAGAAAAACCAACGATGAAAGACAGAAATTCGTTTGTAAGAACTTTGCCGATGTTACTTCCTTATCTTAGCAAAAACGAAAAAAAAAGGCAGACTGACAGATGAGTTTCAATAAGAGCTCAAGAATGTTGCTGCCATATTTGAGTGAAAATTAAGATGCTGGCGGCGTGTTGTTTAGCTCAAACAAGTATTTTGGTGATGGTCAAAACATAATCTCTTATTAGGGAAAGTGAGGCCGGTCAAGGTCTACAGTTTTCGGCGCGACTATTTCAGTAAGAAAGTTCAAGAACAAATAAATAATGGCCTTCTCATCACTCGCAACCAGTGTTTCCTCTAAGACTAGCGGCTCACAGCGCAAAACTTTATCATATGCGCGGGCTGATTCTGACGAACACAATATCTTTTTCGAAATTATATGAGTAATGTAATCATAAAAATCAAGAGGTTTGTATTTATTGTATAAATAGTTTTCACATTGCTTTGTATTTATTAAAAAAAAAAACTTTTAAAATTGAAACAATCAATGGTGAAATTCATAATTATTACACACAAAATGCACAAAAAAGAAAAGAGCATGTAAAAGGAAAAATAAAAACAATTAGCGTTAAAAAAAGTCACTTGCATACCGTAATAAAAGTATTTTTGTATATTTTAATAAAATAACAATGAAAAAAGAAAAATTAGGCATAAATAAAATTGCAAGCTAAAAAACATCACTGTTTTGTAAGGTCAATGGAGGTGAAATGAAACAGAATTTCAATGATTAAGCTTTAGATTCTCTCCTTTCTTTTGGAGGAGCGGCGACATAAAAAAATTTCTGCTTTGCGTTCAAGACTATACTCTCTGGGACTAACTGAGAATGAAAATTTTGACCTTATGGTTGTTTGTTGGCAAATGAAATCATGTTTCCTTTTACCCCAGCGTGTTATATACCCTAGCGCTTTTTATTCCAGGGACTATAGGGTAAATATTAGGAGGACAGAAAAGTATTGTCTTTTTTTTTTTCAAACAAATTAATTGTTAAAAGTTTTGCTTTAAATTGTTAGCCTAAAAATAAAAGGCTAACTTAAAATCTGGATCTCTTGGCATGTGCATTTCATGGGCTAATTTGAGAGTTGACTAAGACAGACAAATTTCAACAATGAACGAAAATCTAGAGTTTATTTTAATACAAGCTCGTAAGCACATATTTATGCATCCATGAAAATAGAAAATACTTATTTTTATACTGGAAGTTGTTGTGGAAAATCCACTGTCCCCAGTGGACATCGAAAACCAGCTGAATTTCATCTACAGTTTGTCTTCTTGATGGTAGTCAAGATGATTTAAAAACGCCGCAACGAAGACCTACAAATTCACACTGGCAGGCATCGTCAGACGAACAGCAACGCAGCGCACAGCAAATACCCAAGCAAGCCAGCCTCAACTGCGTATCAGTCCACACGAATTTATATGTGGCTCCAGTTGCTCATTTGCATAAACTCGCGCTTGGTGAATTTACATAAACTAGACTTGAAAATAATTGCATTAGTGAATTCTAAATAAAAATGATATGTAAATGCGGTTAGAATAATATTTGTTAGAATTTTTTTTGTTAATAAACTAACCACAATCAGACCACCGGGATAAACACAAAAATACATTTTTTCGAGTTCTGGAGGAATAAGATCATTATGTTCGCTAGCATAAATCAGCGACGTAACTATCTTCGTTATCAAGAGCCTTTTGCCGGCTAGTTGTAAACTCTGAATTCCGGATAGATTGTTAAAAAATTGGATTTTTGGAGCGAACTGTCTATATTGCTCGAACCTCCTCTTGGAGAGGAAAAAAACTTAAAAGTTTGAACTTTTTACTTCGAATTATGTAAATAGAAATATCTTTTGTTTTGTGTTTTGCTGTTTGAAATAGGTTTCAGAAATTTGGTTACAGGGTCATTCCATATAAAATTGACACATCTTCTGAAATTTTTGTGCCGTTCCATTTTTTATCTTGATGAAATTTAGTAGGCAATCTGCATCAATATTTTATGCTCCCAAATGGTTTTTTTTTTTTCTCGAAATTTTTTTATTCCTGAGACATAGACTTTTTTTTACTTCGCAGATGGGTAAAATTTGGTATATTTTTGCTCCTTTTTCTTCCAGCTAAACCAGTAAAAAGTAATTTATTACTGAATAATAAATATGTATCGCCACGAATGGGATATTTTCCATATATTGAAATGAAAAAAAAAACTCCACTTTTGCCAGGTAAATTGTTTTAGAGAAAATTTTTTGATGGGGAAGTTTTCAGCAAAAATAAAACTCAATTTTACAAAAAAATCTGACGCGATGGAGAAAGATGGAAGTCATTTTCGAAATCAGCACAGTAAATAATATAAAGATCCGTAAAAAATCAATTTGTTTTTTTCAAAAAGTTTAATTTTGCAGGGTTGTGTAATTAACAGAGGATTATACATAACATTAATGTTGATGCTTGACTTATACATAATGTTCATTTATGGACACAATGTAAAATCCTTTTTAAAATCAATTATAAAAATAAATCGTATCTAGTCTGGCTTCTATAGGCTTTGTATCAGATGCACAAATTATTTTTTAAAAATGTATGAAAAACTTTTTTTCTCAAATTTAGGAATTAGTGATACATAAAAAGAAAAAGGTCTTTTAAAATAATAGCGATAACATGTTTCTGGCACTGCATGCACATATACCACTACAATCATACATAGAGCACTACAGTCTGAAAAATTTAGCAATCTCCAATATAAAATCTTTAATACAGAAGACATTCATTCTGTAACTTAGCATTCATCAAATTTAATCAAAAGAAAACACAGATTGAAAATTAAAGTACAACTCCTTACGATAAACATTATTTCCATGTCGATGTTTCAAAAAATAAATAATTTGTTGCAGTGGAATTGTTTATTATTCTTATATTACAGTTTGTCATTTTTTCCTAACACAGGAACCAAGAAAAGGAAATCCAATAAGGAAAAAAAAATCGTCTTAGCTATAAAACTGAAAGAAAAAAAAGGATGAAAGAAATAATGATTACATGATAAGAATGGGGCGCCTTTAGGCTGACGCCAGAGCGCTTGACTTTTTTACGTTTATTTAGTGCTTCGATTTCCGGCTTAGATTTCATTATCAAGCACAGTTAGCCATAAAAGCTTTCTGTTAAGTTTAAGGGTTTAAACTCAGGCCTTATGCTTATAATAAATTAAGTGGACAAGCCACTGACTCAGACTAATAAGATGGTGTCCAATAAAATCTTTCGTCGATAAAAGCTTTCAACAGAATGTAAGAACTAAAAGTTAATACCTATAGTAATTTTGCTTTGAGAATTTTTATAGCATGACGTAATATCGCAAAGTACTGGACAAAGAGTAAAGCAAAAATAAGAAGTGCTCTCAAAATTATTATTTTTTTTTAAATTTCAGACATATCCGTTGCTGTCGCGCACACACACACACACACTATATATATATATATATATATATATAAAATATACGAGAGATGAATGAAAAGTAATGCTTCCATCTTCATTACTTGAGTTTGGATAGGAATATTTTAATAAATCAAATGCATAAATATTCCTTAGAATGTGATTTTTAATTACAGTTAAGTATATATTATACATTCCTTTTTCCACATAATCGCCAGACAATTGGATACATTTACGCCAACGGTGAACCAGTTTTCTGAAGCCGTCATGGAAGAAGTCAACATTCTTTTTCCGCAACCACAGTCTATCAGTTCTCTCAACATCTGTATAAGAAGCATACTGATGTCCCCGTAGATCTTCTTTCATTATTGGGAACAGATGGAAGTCTGGCGATGCTAAATCTGGACCGTTAGGGAGGATGCCATACTGTAGTGAGATTCAGTCTCTGAAGTTCTGCTGTGGTGGCATGTGAAGTGTGTGGTCTGGATTATCGTGCTGCAGGAAAACATCCCCCTCCCCCGACCATCGTCCTGAATAAGTGAGTCAATGTTTTGTTTGTGAAACTCGGTGGTTGCTGTCACAGGACGTCCAACTCTTTGTTTGTCACGCAAATCCGATATTCCCACCTCAACATCTTTAAACTTACTCGGCCAACGACTCACAGTACTCACATCAACGCAATTACCATAAATAGCTTGCATTCTCTGATGAATCTCCTTAGGGGTGACACACTCTGCTTTCAAGAATTGTATGACTGCACGTTGCTTAAATCGCATTGACCGACCATCTGCGCAGGGTTCCATACTTTACACTGTAAAATCCCAACCGTTCAGTGCAAAGACTTCTCACCAACTAGAACTGTAAAGAAGAGTTTACGGAACAAGCCAATACCTACCGTATACCAGTGCTGCCATTTGTTGGGGAGTTATGAAAGTGGAGGCATTACTTTTCATTCAACCCTCGTATATACATACAGTGGTGCACATAGCACTGACGCAGCCCCAGCGGGGGGGGGGGGGGGCGTACGAGGTTTGACTGCGCAAAATCCAGAAAAATAGCCTTATGAGTTACACTGAAAATATATGTTTTACAATCTAATATATAAAATTCTCGTGTCACAGTTTTCGTTGCCATACTCCTCCAAAACGGCTTGACCGATTTTGATGAAATTTTTTGTGCCTATCCAGTATCTATGAGAATCGGCCAACATATATTTTTCATCCCCCTAAATGTTAGGGGTAGTCCACCCCTAATTTTTTTTTTGTTCGCACATAACATCTGATCTACTGAACCGATTTGGACGATTTTTTTTAATCGATAGGAGATGGTGTAACTTAGGTACCATGTACTCATATGACGATATTTGTTCACTAGAAAAAAAGTTATGATCGAAAAACTAACATTTCATGTCATTTAAAACAATATGTGTTATCGTAAATCCTTACTTCAATGAGCGACCCGATGGTCAAGTGGTTATGCGCGTCAGGTTGAAGTTCCTGATGGAATGAGATCGAATCCAGGCCCGCAAGGATTTTTTCGAACAGCTGCATGGTTTTTTTTTTTGAATGATTTTAATGATTGTAATGTCCTTATGCAGGTACATCCCCTCATGGGGATCTACCCCATATTTTTTATAGTACAAAATGACAGTTTTGGTCGGATCTTTGTTAAAATTGGCAATGGGGTCCTTCGATGCTGTATAATTTTCTTATGGACGTTTGCGCCATTTTTGGGGGCTTTGAATCGATTGTGGCAATAAATGGTTTTTGATTTGCGGCACTTATATTATTTTTTCAAAAATTATATACACTATCAATTATATTATGTTAATTTTTGTACCTTTATAAAATTCTGTATTTTATACCTTGCATTTACGTCAAATTCAAGGTAAAATTTAAAGTCAAAAATTCTGAAAAAGATAAATATATGTTAAAAATTACTAGGAAACTAAAAAAAATACTAAAAATTACTAGGAAAATTCAAGGTAAAATTAAAAGTCAAAAATTCTGAAGAAGATAAATATATGTTAAAAATTAAAGTAACTATTTTTTGTGATTTTCTTATTGGTTGTGACCAAAAAACATCATTACAAACAAATAAAATGTATCAAACACCATGAGTGTTGAGTTATTAGGCAAAATCTGCTGTGTAAAGTTTTTTTTCACTGCGAGAGGGGGGGGGGGTTATGAACGACCATTAAAGTGACACAAATTTTTAAAAAATAAAGGTTGGATCTCCAATTATCTTGCTTCGTAAGTTGAACCCGCCCCGGCTGTGCAACGGTACGCGATTAGTCATTCAAAAATTAATAAAAAACGTGATCGAAGCCAGGATTTTAAATGGAAAGTTCAGAGGTGAAAATATACTCATACCACGGATTCCTATTATACCTACAGATGTGCCAATTCAATTCAAACGTAGTCAGTTTCCGATTAGATTGGCATTTGCAATGACTATCAACAAATCCCAAGGTCAAACGATGTCTGTTTGTGGCTTAGATTTGAGAACACCATGTTTTTCACACGGACAATTATACGTGGCATGCTCTCGAGTGGGTAAACCATCCAGTTTGTTTGTGATAGCTAAAGATGGACTAACACAAAATATTGTTCACGCTATAGCATTAAGAGTAGGGATGCACCGATTAATCGGCAGAACCGATTAATCGGCCATAATCGGCCACTTCGCCGATTAATAATAATCGGCAAAATGTTGCCGATTAATCGGCGGAAAAAATATTTTTTAAATATCATTTTTAAAGCATACTTTCACCTAGAAACTATAATAAATAACTTTATTTACACTAAATAAATGTAACTTTCTGAAATCCTTACTATGACATGCAAGATGGGAGTGTGTACAGAGTAAAAACAAAACAAATAGTTCATTCAGTACATAAAACTGAATGGAATATTAAAAGAGAAGCCTCACAGCCGATATTCAAATGACACTATTAGAAATAACAAAATTCCTGAACTTTAAAATTGGAATTAGAAAACATGAGTGCTTCATTCTTTTTATAATCAGACAAATTTTGCCGATCAACAGGCGGAAAAAATGTTTTAAATAAAATTACTTTCAGTATGCCTTGAATAAGAAACTATAATGAATTAATTTACAAAAAATAAATAATTTTCTTGAAACAAAATTATATTATGTAGTACGAAAGTGTAGTGAGTAAAAATAAAACAAATAATTCAAAGAATGAAAAAAAAAAAAAAATGCTCTCAGTTGATATACATGCATCAAAAATGAATTTTTTTATTTGTCATAAATATGCATATAGAGACAATTTTGCAACATTTTTCATATGTCGGTACTTTTCTCCTTAGCATAGCGCTTTTAGATAATCTCTAATTCGCAAAAAAGAAAAATCTTGAATTAAATAGCTACTTACAATTGAAAAATAAATTAGTGTTTTAATTTAATTTAATTAACTATAATATGAAAATTGGTTCAAATAAATTTGATAAAATGTTGAAATAATTTTTGGGAAAATTAGGGAAATGGAAGAAAAAAAATCTTGTCTCTGACATAAATTAGTAACTATTTCTTAACTCTAAATCGAAAAGAAAGGGGGGGGGGGAATTGATGGTGAAATGGATGAAAATAAAAAAAAAAACTGATCATTAATCGGCCTGACCGATTAATCGGCCGATTATCAACAGCCGATTAATCGGTAATCGGTAATCGGCCAATTTGCTTATCGGTGCATCCCTAATTAAGAGATTGATATTGTTTAATAGTTACTGTCGTAATTGTTTAATTAATGATACATAATTTTGAGGAATAAATTATAATAACTTAAAAATAATGTTTGCCTTTTGTTATTTTTATATTCCCTCATCGTTCACAGCGCTCCATGCTTATTTCACGCATATACCACATTCTTACATACATACAATATACACATTCTACCATACATACATACATACTTACAATAAGTAAGCTATTTTTTGTCTACACTAGAAATTACTAGGAAATTATTTATATGGCAAAACAACGTTTGCCGGGTCAACTAGTAAAATATAATTTTCTTCTGGGGGGGAAGGGGTATATATGTGTGGTGTGTGTATATATGTGTGTGTATATACATACTTTTAATAAGGGTGGGGGAGGTGGAATGCATGCATTATGGCTACTGGTATGTTGGCTTGTTTAGAATTAAGTCTTAAATACAAAGAAAATAATTTTATGAAGTGTACATAATTTACAACCCCAAAAGCCCTTTGCTATCCCCTACCCCCTCAAAATCACAAGCTTGTATCTAAGGAAAATCGTTAAAACTAGTTAAACTACTTGAGCATTTGCATACTACGGCTAAAGTAAGAATGATGGGTAAGACTAGGTTAAACCGGTTAAAACTGGGATTAGCAACGCTTTTCGGCTAAAGCCCGAAGAGCTCGTAATGCTTCCCCTTTAACCGACTAAAACCAATGGGTCTAACCAATCCTAGTCGGTTAAAGCCCGCATTAACCGGTTGAACTAGGTTTACCAATTGTTCTCACTTTTTATTTTCCAGTGAAACGAACATGAAAAGAAAAGAAAATAATAATTGGAGAAAATACACTGGCGGAAAAAAAAATCCCAACACCAAGAAAAAATTGCCGTAGAGTAATGAAATTTGGGTAATGCAATTGTCTAGTTAACATGTTTAATTGATTACATGTACAAGATCACTGGCTAATTTAAGCTCAAGAAAATGCTGTGCAAATGTGAAATTATGTTAATTTGATAGAGGGTGTAACCTCCAGAATTTTGAAGGCAAGCCTGCAAGCGTGCATGCATTATGTCATACAGGTGCCGAATGTCACTTTGTGGTATGGAGTTCCATGCTTGTTGCACTTGCTGTGTCAATACTAGGGACGTTATTGCTGACTGTGGATGATGCTCGAGGTGCCATCCCATAATATCCCATACGTTATCAATTGGAGACAGACCTGGTGATTTTGCAGGTCACGGTAACATGTCAGCACTCTGTAGAGCACATTGCGTTACAGCAGCGACGTGAGGGCGAGCGTTATCCGGTTGGAAAACGCCCCCTTGAATGCTACTCATGAAGGGCTGTACTACTGGTTAAATTAACAGACTGAAGACAAATTTTCAGTCAGTGAGTTTGGGATAACCACAAGAATGCCCCTGCTGTCGTAGGAAATTGTTCCAGAGACCATAACTCCAGGTGTGAGTCCCGTATGTCTAGGCCGTAGACCGCGTGAATGCAGGCGGTCCCCTGGCGTGCTTCTGACCAATATACAGCCACCACTGGCACTAATTCAGAATCTGTTTTCATCAAAAATTACAACAGATCTCCACTCCGACTTCCAGTGAGCTCTGTCGTGGCACCACTGCCGTCGAAAAAGGCAATGGTTTGCAGTCAATGGAATACCGGCTATAGGCTGCCTGGCTCGGAGCTGTCCTTGAAGTAAACAGTTTCTTACCGTTCCTTCGGTCACGACGGTACCAACTGCAGCTCGAATGTCAGTCGCAGATGCAGTACGATACGCCACAGCCGTACGCAAGATTCGGCGATCTTCCTTCTCAGTCGTGCCACGTGGCAGCTCGGAACTCGATCTTCTTGAGGTAGTACCATCCCTTGCCCATAGCTTCCAATAATCATGCATGGTGGAAACATTCCCACCCAAGTCTTTCTGCAATATCGCGAAATGAAAATCCATCTTCTCATAGCCAAATTGTACGACCTCGTTTAAACTCGGTGAGCTGTTGATAATGGCTTCTTCGTCTTCTTAAAAGGTATTCCTGGCTAACATAAACACAATTCGTCCAATTTCACGGGAAAATAATACACACGAGCTTCACAACACGCTTTTAAAACAAGCCGTATTTGCATGTTCTGAGTGACGCCAGCTGCGCCACACTTATACGCGGAACACGAAATTTCAATCGATGTCATCTTTCAGTTGTATAAACACGCCTACCAAATTTCGTTTATCTAACACAAGTCTTTCTTGGTGTTGGGATTTTTTTTCCGCCAGTGTAGGATTTACTTTCTCCATTGCATATCAAACTCTTTATCAAAAAAATAAAATACAATCTCAGGTCTTGAGTATTTTGGTTTTGTTGTTTGTTGCAAATTTGATAAACAAAATTCACTTCCGAATGGATTATCACAAACTTCCGTTTATGCCGTTTCCGTTAAAGGAATATCCTAATAGTCGAAGGTATTCTTCAAACTTCAAAAGAATGTACGGTTTTAGTTTCGAGAAGTGAATTCACGCAGTTTCAATCTAATTTACGTGTACGATAATGAATTATTGCGTTAATAAAAATATTGGATTGATTAATTTAGGGATCATTTACTGATTCCCTATTCAATTCTAATCTATACTATTTTTTTTAATTATTATTATATTTTTCGTGGATCTCGCGAATTCAGAACTAACCCATGCATTTTTCACAATGCAAAAAACTAATAAATGAATAATAAAAGGAGTCGGAATTAACTAGCTAATTAAAATTAAAGATTTTCAAAAAGAAAAAAAATCATGAATTTTGCAAATCATTAATAAAAACTCTTCATCTTTCAAAAAGCATTTCTAAGAACTAAAAGACGAAATATAGCAGGATAAGAAAAGAGTTAGCCATGATCTGAAATATATTTCAGTCACTGATGGAACGTATGTAAGAATCTCAGAGCTCGTACCAATAACTCTGAAGTACACACTTGTTTATTAAAATAGTTTCTTTATTGACAGACGCTCCAGTCAACATTAAAACATGAGCCACCAAATTTCTTTAGCCTATTTTTAGATAATAGTAACAATGTGTTTTATCTGATGTACATTGTTGAATGTAATTAATTCTCAGCTGTATATTAATAGGTCATAAAAATTTATCAATTAATAAAAAAAACACCCTCACTGTTGCTTAGCATTTTTATGATAAAGTAGTTTTTTTCTTTTTTTCTCATCCTATAATTTTTCTCCCTTAATTCTCCATTTTTTACAGTTCTTTTAAGAGTGGGGAAAAATAAAGAATTTATTTTTGGATTTTCCATTAATTGTTTCAAAATTAGCTCAAACGGCTCTATTTCCAGTTTTGTATCCCACTAATGAATCACGGAAGTAGAAGTCTAGATAATGTTATATTTATTGCTACTAACTTAAGGAGTAGGCGTGGCGTTTAAATCATCTCAACTCTGAACAAACATAATGTCCATATTGGATCCTCACACATTTGAGGAAAATAAAATTAATCATTCTTCTTCTCGCTATGTCTTCTATTAATTCTGTATAAAAGACACTTGTTTTGTTAATATAATGCTGTACTTAAAATGCAGGGTGGGTATCAAAAAATAACCCTATTTTACTTAATATAGTTTTAACCGGGTTAGTATGTCATGGCCCACCCTGTATTTAACTTTTGAAGTATATTCTTAATCTTTAAAGTGTGTTTCTCTAAATAAATAAAAGTTAATTTTTTGAGTTTATTTTTAGTACTTTTTAATAGGATGTGCTTGTTTCATATTAATATTCTCACTCAAACATTTTAAGATTTAATGTGCTATTTATTAAGTATAAGATAACAATAGAAGTTATAAAACTTATGTATCAAAGTGAACTACAGTTTAAGAAAAGCTTTGTAAGGAATAAAATTGTATTAAAAAGCTCAAAACCATGCTTAAAAACAAAGAACTAGAAAATTACTTACATAAATCTTGAGTTCACTACATGAATTATTTTATTTAAAAAAAGTATATATGTGTATGTAGAGAAAATTACAACGTTAAGAGGCACAAATAAGCAGGGATACTGCACCTTAACGTTATAATTTTCTCTACATCAATAGCATAAAGGTATTGTAAAACATTTTTTGTATATATTTTTCACTCTTTATAGCTCTTCCTTTCAAAATGAAGACTTTTATAATTTATGCACTTTTTTTTATTGAAATGTATCCAAAGAATAATTTGAATTTTTATGATACATTTGTCACATAATATTGAATATTTTAACCAGTGGTTGGAAAAACTACATTTCTTTTGTAGCGAACTATAACTACTTTGTTGTAAATGTAGTTAACTACAACTACAACTACTTTTTTTTAAATGTAGCGACTACAAACTACTTTTAAATTGTAGTCGCTACTTCGCTACTTTTAAAAAAATAAATTAATAAAAAGCATACACCGTTTGAGGATTGACCGAAAAAATTCGAAAAGTGTTTCAGCCGTCAGATTTTGACGGCCGCATTTATTAAAGTATTTCAACATTAATAAATTAACTCATTTGAATATGGAATAGAACTAGGGATTGTCTTTGAACTTGTTACTTTTCCTGTTGTGCGTAAATCGTAATGAAAGAGTTTGAAAAATACAGATTTCGAAGTAACCAACAGTAAACAATAAATTAAAAGAAACATTGCCAGCTACAAAAGAAAAAAAAACAGTCGCAAAGTGCACTAAATATTTTTATGATAAACGCCAGAAAAACCTTGCTTATGTATTATAGTTTCTGAAAAGAAAAAGAAAATCTACATAAAATGGGCAATTTAACATGGCGCACTCTTGGAAATGATTGCTCACATTTTAGGATTCTTCAATCGTCGGAAAAAATTCGTCACTTGCGATGAGTATTTCCCTTCTGGGTCAGGACTTCAAGATTGTTGAAACGCAGTTGTGTTATAAATTTGTTGTAATATTTTACTTCATCTCCTTAAGTTATGATTTAAAACTTCTCGTTTTAAAATTCCCACAATTATTGTGGTCTTATAGCTTGTTAACAGGCTGCAAAAAATCAATGAAATTATTTTAGTTAAAATTGTCAAATCAGTGTTTCCTAACCATGGTTTTTGATGGCACTGCAAAAGGTTCCGTCAGAAAGCTTCATTAAACTAGTTGTCTCTAAAACAAAAATCAAATTATTGATAATTTCAATTGGAGTTGAGAATCTGAAGTCTTATTTTAAATATCTTATGCAGCTAACGTAAGGTGTAGAGACATTTTGAAAGTTATTTATGCACTTTCAAGCAGTTTTCTATTAAATGGTTCAATTTTACAAGAAACAATGAAATTGCGATATTTTTTTGAATTTGTCATTACAGTACTGTCCACGAACTTCTTTATATGAAGTGATTATTTTTTGTGTTCATTATCATTTAATATGAGCATTGACTCTTAAAAAAATACATTTTAAAGAAAAAATTCACCTCACGAACGTTGAAATTCCCTAAAAGTTACACATTATCCAAAAGGTTCTGTAAAATGTTATGTAAATACTACTTTGAAAAATAATTCTCAACCAGTTGAATATCAGAGGAAACATCATTATTATATTTTGAAATATTTAAACGATAATAAAAATTATATTAAAATGTAATTGAATTACAGTTCGAACGTTGAAGTATCAGCAATGTGCCACTTTTTATAACCATTATTATATTAACCATCAAACTAGATATGCGTATCAAAATATTTGTGTTTATACAGCCCGTTTATGAGAACTGTTTGAGAAAGTGTCATTTTAAGAAAAAATAAAAGTTTAAAACATTAAGAATAGCTTTTTGGACTAAATATTATTATTATTTTTTTTTTTCAAATTTAATGGATAATTTTTAATGCTATCAGCTAATGCGTATTAAAATGATGAAAAGGCTACGAATAAGTGTAAAACCAACCTTGGCTAAAGTTTTCTGTGATTTGAAAACCCAAATTTCAGCTAATCAATTGCGATTTTACTGTCCCCCGACTCGGTTATCTTATAAAGCTGTGTTTACCTTTATTTTCAATATAACATCCAAATGAGATCGGGACAATTTCACTGGTTAACTTCCATTGGAAAATTTAGCAATTTATCTGTTTAACAGTTATTAAAATCATTCAAATGTTCAAGAAAAGAAAATGGTATTCGGAGATTGAGGTCACTCGAAACATCCGCCAGCTGCAGAAATAAACTATGCAAAGAGAATAAGGATTGAGTCTGTTCACCTGTAAAAATAAAACATAAGCTGCATAAAAGATCTGCAAAGGCACAACACCTAAAACCATAAACCATGAAAGAGGGTTTTTTTTAGGAAATAAGAATAGGACGAATATTGAAGTTTTTTTTTCATTACAGTACAATGTTAAACAAACAGTTGGTCCAGAACTTAGCGAGCCTACACTGTAAAAAGCAGATGTTGTTTTTTCAGTATAATACAGCTAATTTTGCAGATAAAACTGTAAAATTTCTAATTTTACAGTGGTAAAATGTAAACTGCTAGTTTACAGTAATAAATTGTAAAATTGCTAGTTTCAGTTCATTACTGGGCATTTCAGTTTTAAACTGAAACCTCTGCTGCCAGTTTTATACTATTGTTTTCAGTTTAATACAGCTAATTTAAGGTATTGCTGGTATTACAGTAATAAACTGTAAAATTGCTAGTTTTAGATTGATAAACTATAAAAATAGCTAATTTTACAGTTTATTACTGTGCTTTTACAGTTTTAAACTGGAACTTTTTCTGCCAGTATTATACTGTAAAAACAAGTCTATTTTTGCAGTGTATATTTCTTTTGCAATATTAGTTATTGTAAGACTTCGTGTAAACGGTATACAAATATCTATCATTCTGTTACCAGTAATTTTTCTTTAAGTAGTTTCTAACTATTTAGATTTTTAATAC
This sequence comes from Uloborus plumipes, assembly GCA_038373865.1. NCBI lineage: Eukaryota > Metazoa > Arthropoda > Arachnida > Araneae > Uloboridae > Uloborus > Uloborus plumipes. The sequence continues at coordinate 74,133 of JAXGGA010001825.1, forward strand.
GCATTTGCAAGAGAGCTAATATTTAGAAAAGTGCCAATTTGAGTCCTAAGTGAATTTTCACTAGTATTTCAATAACTAGTTAAAAAAACAATTTTCCCCAGAAAGAAGATAAGGTTTTGCTTTCATTTCATCGAATAACATCGGTAAAAAAAATTTTCTTCAGAAAATATAGTTTTTATAAATCAAATATCAAATCGGTAACGTGTCCCCAGTAGCAAAGCTTAGCATGCAAACAGGTCATGCGCACTTTCTAACTCCCCCCCCCCAAAAAAAAAACGCACTTGCACAAAAAACAATTCTATTTTTACCCCTTTGTTAATATTTTACTTCATTTTTGTTTTAATCGATTTCTGATTTTATGGCCGATGCGAAATAAGCGTGTCCCAAGTTCCACCGTCAGAGCGGTAACAATAACTTCCGATCTATGTTTAGGCTCCCAAAATCATTTCCTGTACCTATACCACGTGATACTGAGTACCTGGTGGGATGTTTTTTCGCATCGTAATTAAAAATTAGCATTTCTGCATCTAAAATTGTGGGTAAGATTTTTTAAAGTGATTTTATAAAATGCGTGTCATTTAAGTCATGAGATCGGTAACACGCGCTAAATTCGCAGTTTTTATTATTTTAAAAATTATTTTATATATAAGTATACTCCTTTATTACAAGTGAAAAAACCACGTGTTTGATTTTGGTTTTGCGCAATCGACTCGGAAATTTAAAAAAAAACTTTGTCAGTTTGTCAGATCGGTAACAGTCAGAGTGGTAACATTGAAAAACAGCGAATATGTTACCGAACTAACTCACACGTTTCAGAATTATAAAAAGCAAAAATCATAGGTTTAAGCCATATATATTGAATATTTTTGTTCTTAAAAATGAAAAGCAATGAGTTTTAGTACAATTGCTTCATTTGTGGTTTGTATGACCTGACGATAGGAGTTGGTAAAATAAGAAAAATTGACACTGCAGAAATTAAGTTAATTAATTATTATTATTTTATTTATTTATTTATTTATTTATTTTTTTGGTGCTTCAATTTCTCATAACTTCGTTAAATAACTAGATAATAACTAGCATGCCAAATTTGAATTTATGATCAAGAAATTAAATTTCCTGCAACTAATTAAAGAAAAGCAAGCAGCAGAGTTGTGTGTTGAAAAAGTTGAAGTTGTGTGTTGTTTCAAAACAAAACAAATGTTTTATTAGCTTGGATTTGGTAATTTCATAATTTATTTTATCTAAAAACCTTATCTCGCTCATTTTTATTTCCAAAAAATGCTTTTTTATAATGAAATTTGACTTTTTAGCTAATATGTATATTTTAGTATAACTATCTTAATTCTATGTTAAAAATGCAAGGAAATGATATCATTTTCAGAGATGTTAACGAAGACTGAAAGCATAAACTCAAATATGTAGCTCATATTAACATCAGATCTGTAACACTTATCAAATCTGTAACGGCTTAAAAGTGAGTAATCTAAGGAGGGGGTAAATAACTTCCTTGACCTTCCCCTTTTATTTTCTTGCATTTAGACCCAATTTAGACTTAAAATCCAATAGGGTGAGTTCTGGTAAGTGCGTCCACGGGGTAAGTGCGTCCACTGGGAATTATATGAACACTGTCTTGAAATGGCTTCTGCAACGCATCGACTATGTTAGATAACTGTCTAATGATAATTTCAATAGGTAGAATTCAGGCCTGGATTCAATAGACGAAACACAATCAGGCATAACTTAAATGTCTTCAAAAAAACTCTTAAGTAAAGATTGAGAAGGTTTTGTTTCAGTTTCTCTTGTAGTCATACCAAGCAATTAAAGTCAAGAAATGCAAGTTGTTTCTTTTAAGTAATAGCTACTAATAACATACATGGGGTATTTTGATCAAATACTCTAACTAAAATTTGTTTATATGACGGTACGCACTTTCCCTTTCTTTAAAGTAAGGTGGGGGTAAGTGCGCACCATTATGATGGGGCAAGTGCGTACCACTATCATGAGGCATATGCGTACTATTATGCGGAGCAAGTGCGTACCATTATGATGAGGCAAGTGTGTACCATTACGTGGAAAATACGACTCTCGTAATTCATCTTTAATTTTGCTTATAACTCTTTTATAAACCGATTATAAATCCGACGTCATTTCCATCAAGTATTTATATTAACATTGAATGCGGCATAAGATTTCAATTTTATTCATTACCTCTGAAATATATTGGCTTTTAGATATCAGTTAGTAAATTTTTCGTTGAAAATAGCGATCATGAGCTGTACTTAATTTAAACCAGAATGACAAATGAAGCAATGAAATTAAGTGAAACACTAAATAAGGAACCAACAGATTCAAAAAACGAAGGTGGAGTAATGAATAAATTATATTTAAGAAAATTAAAGAACACCTTGTGAAAAACTATTTGAATGTACAAGAAAAAAAAGTACAAGTATCACATCATGATCAATTATTCTCTTTTTTGCTCTTTATTTTGTGTTTTTTCTTACTGCTGCTGATTCTAATAAGAAAAATATTTTAAAACCGTATTTATTCAAAAAAAAAAGAAAAAAAAACGAATTGTTCACACAGGTCACCTAACGATCTACCATACAAATAGAATTAAGGAAAATCACAGGGGTACGCACTTACAACAAAGCTATTGGACGCACATTAAGAAGGGGTAAGTGCGAACCCTGGCTTAAACGCAGACAGATTAATGTATTTAACCAAAATAAACTATGTTGTCTTTGAGTGATTATTACTAAATAAAAACAACTTACATTTGCTCACTTGGTCTTATTAAAAGGACAGAGGAAGAATCACAGACACAACTCTCTCAATCTTCAAATCACAGTTGTTCGCAAGACGCGTAGAATATCACTGATTGCGTTTCATCCATGCAAGCAAGTGCTGATCTCTAGTATTAGGAATTATCCCAAGGCAACTACCTAACATATTTAATATGTGCCAGAAGTTTTTTCCTGCTCATATTCACATAATTTAAGGTGGACGCACTTACCTCGCTAGGTAGGGAAAGTGCGTACCTTAGAGTAGGTGTCATAAACCAGGTCACAAAACCTATGCTTATGGTTTATTTTACATATTATATGCTTGAAAATCTTAGTAAAGAATCTGGAAAGAAAACTAAAAAAAAAATTGTGAGTGTACAAGCTTTTTCAACAGAGCAGCATCCCTGAGAACATGAACTTTGCAAAAAAGGGTACGCACTTACCAGAACTCACCCTATTAGTTTTTTTCTGCAAAAAAAATTTTTAATCAGAAAACTCCAACTTCAAATTGGCACTTTTCAAAATATTGGCTCAAGACTCAAATATAATATCAGTATGTATAATAGGCATAAACATATAGAATATAGAAAGATTACACATGATTTGTATAATAAGGTGGAGCGAAAAAAAATGAAAGTTGAAATCTTGTTTTGGAATACCCACCAAAAGTTACGCATTTGTAAATACAATACAAGTATAAAATAATATCATACTCGCTCTACTTCTTGGGCCCTCTTCAACGAGTATTGCTCATTTTAAATCCCCCTTAAATGACAGACCTTTCGAGAAAGAAAAATCTTTAGAACAGACTATAATTAAAGAAATTGAAACTTAAACAAAATTAAGAAATGATTCGGAAGTGTTAACTTCATTTTCTATTTGAAAGTATTAAGTCAATATAAATCGTTTCGTTTTACAAAAGTCACAAATAAGCCAAATACGCTTGTGATGAATTTCTGGATTATTCATATATGCAAACTGCTTGTAGAAAAAAAAAGCTTGCGTTTATTCATGTATTTTAAATGTAAATATTCATACTTCATGTTTAAAATAGTATTTTTCTAGTGTCATATATTTATTTGGATCAGATACACTTTTATTCAATTGTTTTTAATTCCATTTAATTTTTTTAATTAAAATATTTTAGTTTCAAGTCTGTTAGAGCTTGATTTCAAAGCCAAATTAATCTAACCTAAAGGAACTCTAACATAAATTAATCTTAAAGAATTAACCTTATTTTGAGTTCAGAATTATTTTCTAATGAGACACCAATGAAAAATGTCTACCTTTGTTAATCGATTTTAGAAAATGATTGCGCTCTGCAAATTCGACCAATTTGAACGATACGTTTGGTAGACGCCCACTGTTTCACATGATTCTGCAATTTCTTGCATTCTTTTTTTAAAGCTTTTTGTTTGTTTTCGATACCTACATGTATGCTTGTTCGTTTCAACTTCCTCTGTCATTCTCCACTCAAGCTGTGACTCTCTGCAACTCATTATCTGATACAGGTCAAGAAGCTTCGTTTTTTCATCCAGTGAATCACCTTTTGCAGACAAATTAATCGCAAACGAAGGCATTTACTTGCACAAAACATCATATTACATTTAATTTCTGCTTCGAATTACCAGCTGCGCCTAAAAAACTTTCTTTTATGCAATTTGTTTCTTAAAACGGTATTTACAGATTCAATGATTGCATTCTGATTACTGTGTCTCATTTTCAGTAAAAACTTGCGATTTGTTGTAAAAGCTCCTGTATTTCTAAGTTTTCGGGAACTCAAATCTTGCGCCTATTTTGCTTTTCGGTGAATTTTTCAAATTAGACTGAATTCCTGATAATTTGCGGGTAAGATATAAGCTCTAAAGAATATAAGGTTAATTAATGCACTTTTTATTAGAAATTAATCCCTGGTCAAGCTTATATATCAATGGTTGATTCCCCCAAAAAAATAAGTATAGCAAAAACGACACGAAAGTAAAGAAATCAAGACAAAAAAAAAAAAACCCTCCTTTGTTGAATTAGTATGATAATTTTATCTGTAAAATTTTAGTGTAGAGAGTTATAAGCATTCTGACAAAATGAAAATTATAAACGACAAAATTTCAAAATGTTTTATTTCATATAAGTGCGTGAGGGTGATTATCTTGTGGTAAGCCAAATTAATGCCCCAAGCACAGTAGCGTACATAGACTTCGGCACCCCCCCGCATGATTTATTAGTGCGCCCCCCCCGTAAGATTTATAAGTATGCCCTATCTTAGATTGATGGCAAACAATTAAAAGCTATAATAAGACTTCGTTGAAGAGTATTCTGATATTTTCAATTAAGTTTATTTCAAAATATAAAGTAATGAAAATTGTGATTGCAAGGAAAAAGCAGAATTCAGGAAAGGTAATAAACACTATACGCTTGCCACATTGAAATCTTACTTGAAAATACCAGGATATCTTACAATAATTATACTCCAAGTTTCATTAAAGGTTACTGTTAATTATAAAGCGCATTGGAAAAAGAACACAAGGAAAAATATTTGCAGTCAAATTATATACAGTTAAGTTTCAATAAGTTACTTCCTTGCAGGAGGATAAAATTAATTCTTCTACTACAAACTCATACTTCATCCCCTTCGTCGTTTAGTACTCAAAAATTTTTGAGTAAGTTCGTCTAGATTTAACTCATGAACCCTGGAGCTTTCTATGCTTAATACAGCAAGGTCACTCAATCGTTCGTCTGTCATTGTACTTCTTAGATAAGTCTTAATTAGTTTTAATTTAGAAAAGGATTTCTCTGCTGATGCGGATGTTACTGGCAACGTGAGAAATATAATAAAAGCTGTGAATATATCTGGGACACTGGAGGATAAAACATTGTTCTCTAACAAGATGAGCCATTTTTTGAGCCAGTAATTTTTGTCAAGTTTCTCTCTTTTATTTCACCTGACAAAATGTTCCTTAAATTGAATTCGTTCCCTCCCAAAAACTGAGTTCAGGCGCCTTTGATCATAGGAGCTCAATTAGAGGTGGACAGGGGGCATATGTTATGCAGGAGAAGGCAGGGAGGGTGGTGAAATCATTACGTTATGCATCATATGTGACGTATCGATGCAGATTTCATTCGGAACAAATGGAAGTGACGTTGAATCCGGGGGAAAAAAAGTTTTTTGTGTTATTTTTTCAGAGTGCGTCCCCATACCTCTGGCGCCCCCCCCCCGCGCCGCGGGGGCGCTATGTACGCCACTGCCCAAGCATATAACTCTTTCTTTTAACATTATTTTTGAAATGAATTTAACATGCATACTATGACGTTTAGAAGTCATTTTGGTATTTTTTATAATTTAGAGATTTGTAAATTATTTAATACCGTAGTTCAAATTAACCATTCATCACTCCCTCATACAGTCCCACACAAGATTTCACCATTTAGAATTACTTTTTGCAGTATTACATTAAGAATGAATAATTTATTTTTTTATAATTTGATTTTGTATTCAAATAGGAACAATAATATGACATTCCTATAACTTATTATCAAAAATATTAACTATAATATCATTATTGAATGTTGTCCCCACCTTCTTACTTCACTCCCTCACTGACTTATTAAAGTTCCTCGAATTGCTAGTAGATCACGTAAAGCTAGTTGATGGAACCAGAATGTTTTGGCAGCCATCACAGCACATTGCATCAAAACAAAAGTAACTTTATTTTTCTTTCTATTGTTCTCAAAAGGAAATTTTCACAAAGAGTGGATTGAAAATAGACTTTCTTTTTTCAATGCAAAAGCTCAACATTTATTTTTTCTCTAAACTTTGTTTTTTTTTAAACCATATTAAGTTTATCAGCTCGAATTATTTTTCAACATTATGCAAGAAGTTTCAAATGAAGCGTTATTTAACTTCATAATAAATTTTTCTGAAAATTAACAATAATTTTATTTGGTTTTAATTGAAAAAAAATTCCCTTACATTTTTTGAATCATTTCTAGTGCTTTGTTATTTCATCAAAAACCAACAATATTTCTATTCCATTATGTCATATTTATTAATTTTACATTGTTTTCTTTTTAATGTAAAATAAATATTTAATGTTGCTTTCTGAAAATATTTCTACAACTGCGCAGCTCATCTAGCAAATACAAATGACAGTTAAGTTATTAATTTTACTCCTCAAGAATATTTTTTTGAAACTTTTATGACATACCAAAACAACTTTCAAACTACAGACAACGAGAATCAGTAACAAATACTAACATATAACATTAAAACAACTACTTTTTTTTACCAACAATTCTACGAAAAAATAAGTGTTTTTATTTCTTGCTTTTTTAAATGTAAAATGAAGAATCTGATACACATTTTGTGGAGTTAAAAAAAATCATATTGCACTTTCAAACTTTTTTGAACCGAATACAGACAATTTTTTCCTGTATAATGCAGAGTGGTCCGAAAGTCTGCATACCCTCCTTATTTTCAACATTAAGTTAGCAATGTTGAATGTTTGTTATTCACAGTTACCTTAAAGTCTTAAGATCCGTAAACATTGGTATAAACACCATCCATGTCGTAAAACAAGCTGCGTTCTGCACCACGTTCTAGCAGATGTTTTCCAGAGATACCCCGGAGTCACGGGGGTGAAGACGTGTTCACAGTAGCTCGTAATTTCTGTGATAAGTACTATCTAGTGTTTCTTACTTGTTGCTTTATGAAACCTCAGAGAGCGTTTTCTGGTATCGTCCGATGAGGACTTATCGGAGGCCAAGTTAAGGGAGCTGGTGAAAATAAAATACCTCTTCCAACCCATCGGCCAAGGAAAGTTTTAGCTGTTGATAAGTGTCAGTTTTCACCCAACAAATTTGATCTCCCTCCTACATTGTCACAAAGTGTCACACTTTACCTTATCCCATCCACTTTTCAAACGCCACGCAATTTTTTCTAAGCATAGTGACTTAAATAAAGCGTGTATGTCTCACTTTGCTTCCCCCCCCCCCCAATCCATCTCCTCTCAAATTGCCCACAATATCACTATCAATATCCTTCCACTCAAAGCGTGACATCATTTGTGGACGCCTCCCTATTAAGGTGATTGCACACATTGTACTCGTGAATCGCGAAGTACGGTGGTGCTCACAGAGGGGCTCGAGAGAGAGCTTAGATCATTAGAGAGCTAGATTAGCTAAGAGAGAGGGTTGGGGGAACGAGGTTTGAGGGCCCACGAACCAGGAAAATAACACCACGAAAATAATGCGAGCAGTAGCGTACAAAGGCTTCGGTGCGCCCTCCCTCCCCCCGCAACATTTCTAATTGCCCCCCCCCCATTAAACTATTTAAAAAAAAATTTCCGTGCAACTCATAGTGCTAATTTTCTGGATTGTGCGCCCTCAAACTTCGTGCGCTCCCCACTCCCCCACAAAATAAAAACGAGGGCTGCGGAGCGCTACGTACGCCACTACGAATGAGTTACACGGGGAAAATATTTTTTATATTTTAATAGGGAAGTTTTGGGAAGGGGGGGGGGGCACTTGCAAATCTCGCGCGGTGGGGCGCACCTAAGTCTACGTACGCTACTGCTGGTGTGCCATCCAGTAGGTAGGACAAGTGTCTTCGATAATATTTTCTTGCAGTTGTGGCACCAACCTCTTATTAATTCACCAAGAAAGTAAAAGCCTGCTTCCGCTGTAGATTATACGCCCTGCTTCTAATAATGAGTTTTCTTTCGCTTTGTAAGTGTTAAATCTTGTTGCAAGTCGCGGGTGAGTTTTCGGTAGGCCGAAACAAGATCAATCATGCCATAGTCTTTTGTTTGCATAGTAATTCACCCCGTTAGTGCTTTTCCAGTATGACTTCCGTCATTATTCCCTTTCCCTTCCTCCTCCTTTCAAAGTAGCTTTTTACTTAAGGGGTCACAGTACCTCAAAAATTACCAAAAGACCAAAAAAAATTTTATTGCTTATTTCAAAAGTAAAAGTTAGTTGAAACACTCGGAAAAAATAGCATTGCTCTAGCTAAATTATTTGAAAAGTTATGAGTGACTTTAGGGCATGCATGCTATGTGTTCCAATGGAACAGCGAAACTTTAAAGTGCTTTTTCTCGATGATCAGTTTTTAGTGTTTCTATGTTACTGGAAATGCTAAGGAATTTTTTCTATTAAAGATACAACTTTAAAGCAATATTTTTTGCACTCAGAATAATATATTTAACAAAACTGTGCATTGAATAAGCACTTTATAAATTACTAAAAATTTTAGAGCTTTTTAAATTTTGAAAAACAAAATTTTCTAAGAATTTTTTAAATAAAAGGTCACAAAATATTTCAAATCAATATATAAAAAAATTAATGCATAGATTTATAGAGGTAATTTTTATGATCATTTAGCAAAAAGAAATTTTGAAATTAGTGCAGAAACAAAAAAGCCTTAAGGTTTTTAAAAAATTGAAATTTTCCTTTTTTTTTCAAATTTTCAAAAAAAGTGAACAAAATTTTAAATGTTTGAAAATAAATTATCGATTGTTAAATAAGTGCAGAAACAAATATTTCAAAGAATTACATTTTTCACGTAAATTTAAGAAAATTGTTAGAAAGGTACTGTAACCCCTTAAACTTCCATTGATACCCTTCATCCGGTTAAGCTAGAAATGGCAGGTACGGAGGGTGTTACTGGTTAAAATAAAATAAAATAAATATGACAAAGTTTGCAAAACTAAGATTCGAACTAGCTTTAAAATCTTAAAATTTTGATTTTATTAATCAACTCATTAAACTTCCTGTTGGGTTTTATGTTTTTTTAGGTAAAAATTAATTCTTTTAATTTTCATGATTTTAAATTTTACTTTCATTTATTAATTTTCACTTTCTCTAATAACTTTATTAGGAAAATAAAAGTTAGTTAAATTACAGACCAAGTGCCTTTTAGGTCTTTGTGGAGTATTTGTTTTCAGTTAGGATTGTTATTACTTTTTTTTCTTAGAATAAATCACTGAAACAATGCATGCAATAATATTAATTTTATACTAGAAATTTTATTTCTTTTTTTATTGTACTTTTTTCAATTATTTATATAATTTTCATTGTTGAAAATAAACTTACAAACAGACGCTTAACTTTTTCCTTTAATACTAATTTGATACATATTTTTAAAGATTATTGAGCTGCATGCAAGAAACATTCGTTTCAACTAGATTTACGGTACTAAATGTTATTTGATATTTTTGATACTTATATATATTGAGGGCTTCTATAATAAACTAAAATGTCTGCTCCAATGGAAAACTTGTTATTGTTTTCTTTTTTAGTCCCAGTAAATTGAATGTCTCGGTACACCATGTCTTGCATCTAAAACTAATCTGTGCAATTTTCTTTTGACACTTTTAAGTTTTAAGCATTGGATTCTTATGGCTCATAAATTTAACATTTATTTAACTTAAAATATTTAGTGTTGTTTATAGCGGTAATTCGACTCAAATAATTAAAGAGCAACTAAATTAACTGAAAAGTTACTTTTCGTCAAATTTATAGAACTAAAAAGAATATCATCGGTTACAGTATTGTCTTCCGCAAAAATGATTCAGTATTTAAATTGTTTAGAATCAAAACCAGTTATATTCATAGTTCTGAAGGCAGAACTGCGGATCTAAAGGGTTTTGACTTAAAACATTTTATATTCAGTTTTCGTTGAGATCTAGTTGAGATTTTTTTTTTTTTTTTTTGACCTATTGGCTTTAAGACATCTGTAAAGGAGCTTTAAAACATGTTTTTTAAATAAAATTATTTTTACATACAAAGTGAACTAAACGGGTTCTGATTCTAAACGACTTATTTGGTGTTTATCGTAACTTAAAGTTTTAAATTTTATGAAGAGATTTACATTATTGCCCATTCAAAACTTAAAAATTTAAATAGTACCGACTGTTTCTGTTGCATTTCCTGTAATAGGGTCAACGGTGCTGAAAAGGTTTACTTTTTCGCTCGTAGTTTACAGACAGAATTCCTAGTGAGTGTTTCAAGCCAAGACATTATTTGGATAATATGAAATGATGACATATTAACAGCATACAAAAAATATATACTTAGTCATTGCATTCATGTAGTTAAATTCAAACTTTCATAGACTGCTTTACATCTCACATATCATGCTTAAACGTCTCTGAGATTTTTGAAACAAAGTAACTAATAGTTCTGGATTCCCCCCCCCCCCCTTAATTCGTCATAAGTTAAGTGAAGTCCGTCTGACGAGTGAAGGTCACCACGCATTGTTCTTCTTGATTTCAGGCTTTGAAATATGAATTCTTTGATCTCTGTTACGGAGTTCACACCAACATCAATCACCTTGAAATTTCTTTATTATTGCCTCCAACAATTGTTCTAAGAATAGAAATCATCATGACGCGTAGCAAAAGTGACAGAATAAGAGTTGGAGTGGTGGCGTTTCACAATTAAAGCAGTATTTACAGCATGTTGTAACAATAAAAACTGGAACATTTATCGCTTCATACCTCTTGCTTCTTTTAGTAGCTTCAGAATGGTTTAAAAAAATTCATTTTAAGGAAATCCATAGAGTTGCTTTACTTTATTTGTGTTGACTGTAGAAGCAAGTAGTTTTGGACTTCTTCAGATTTTTTTTTGATCGAACAAGTAGACACGACTGTTGAAAATATTACCAGTTTTAAGTTTGCCTTTTAAAACTATTTGTTGAGAAAAATTTCGATGTAAAAATGATATGCTAAAATGTTCGAAGTTGATCTGCCTATATACATATGTATAATATTTAAAAGTGTTCTTTTCTTGCTCTTATTGTCTGTAATTTCTCACATCTTTTATAAGAGTTGTTTTAAATGATTTCCTTTTTTCATTCATGGTGTCTCTTAACGGTTCATTCATTAACTTCAGGCACAAATTTAAAAAATTTTCTCGTTTTGATATGCTTGACGAAAACTTTAAAATAAATGTGCTGAAGAAGAGCAACAATGACACAGTACTTTTTCAATAAAAGGAAACGATGCCCTCGTTATTCCAAAAAACTTTTTACATATTTCTACTGTTTGTCACTTATTAGAAATTTAAAATAAGAGCAAAGTTTTTCTAGCTTGTACTTCTACATTATAAGCTTTAAATTTTTCTCACTTCATGGGAAGAATAGGCTATATACATATTTATTCGAGACAGCTATGAATATATATTTAAGCGATGTTTAGAATGAGTTCTTACTGTAACTATGATAACTTGACTAACGCAAGTCATTAGCCCTAATACCTATTAAAAATAGTGTAACCTAACATATAAAAAAATGTTTGAAGCTATTAGAAGTTTCTTTTATTATCTTGATGGTATTTTTTTTTTCTTTTCAAAACTGAACTGCTAATAAAGATTAGCATTTTTATGAGATAATTAACGCCAGGTGGGCAGTTTTTGTATGAATTAGCAAGACAGGAAGTTCCAGATGTTTTTTTCGTTTTTTGAATATATTTCGTTAATTCTTCAAATTATGATTTTAAATCTAATCTTAAGATTGTTTATCAGTCATTGCCTTTGTTTTCTTTCAAAGTTTGTTAGAACTTGTAAACTCTTTCGGTTTCATGACTGATGTTAGTTTTGTTATCTTAAAAAAGAAAGGAACTATAGAAACATCCTGACCTGTATTTATATCTTGTAATATGCCGTTTTTTTACTATTAATTCTAATTTTGCATAAAAAACATAACCTTAAGCAAAAGTGATTGAGCTAATAAACATCATTTACTTTCATAGGTATTGAATGTATAACATATCTTGTGATTTGTATTTGCTTATCGGATTTCTAAAATCACAGTTTAAACTTAAAAACAAATATGAATAATTTTAAGTTGCATGTAAACTGCTATATTTTGGACTTAAAAGTAAAGTTTGATTTCGTACTCTCTAAATATAGAATATCATGAACAAATTTTCTATTTCATCTAATATAAACAAAATGTGCATTGATTTTTGAATAGTGCATTTTATACATCAAACTGTAATGTATTTACAGTTTCTTGAAAAGTCATATTTGTATGATTATCTGTCTTTTATAGATCGCTGAAAAATGCATTTGATTAATCTTATTTATTTAGCGTTCTTCCTGAAAATATACGAATTTTAATTCAAAAACTTTTGTTTCAACATTTGTAGAAAAACTTTTATGAAACATGACAATCTTTAGTAGACCATATCATTGATTTGACAAATCGCCCTTTAAATATTTATCTGTTTTAAATTTATTCAGGTACAATAAGGGGCCGACTTTCAGTTTCTACTATTTAGAATCAACTTTTATGCAAAAAGTAAATACGATGAAAATTTTTGCAATGATCTTAAATAAGTAAAAGACTTAATACATCATACGGGGAGACAAATTTATATTCCAAGAATAATATGTTTCAATATTGCGCTTCAGAAATAACTTAGAATATATGAGTAACTATGTTTTAACTTTTTGGGTAGCCTGATCAATATTAATATGAAAAATTAAGGAGAATATCATTTCTAGAAATTCATAAAACCACTTAATTTCTAGTATTTTGTACATGGCATTAAAAATATTTTTACTGATATGTGTAAATATTCAAAAAAAAAAAAAAAAAAATCTGGGAGAACTATTATGATTATGTTTGAGGTTTTTCATGAAGTTAAAATTTAAAAAAAAATCATCACTCAGAAAATAGACACGTCTAAACGATAAATAGGAATAAAATTTACTAATCGGTTCATTTTTGGAATTGAACACAACGAAGTTACTTATGCCAACTGAAGCGCATAGAAGCAAAGATGTGTAAGTTCCAACCTGTTAATGTCCAAAAGATGACACTAGCACCCTGGTAGGTCTTGCTATATAGAGCATGCTTCAGAAAACATTTTGTAATCAAAGCCTCCTTACAGTGTAAACTATGAGCACGTTTCATTCGAAACTTTTAAAAGCCCACTTACACCTCTTTACTTCTCACAGCATCTAAGAAAAAAATTTTTAAACCTCGCTTTTTCAAAACAAATTTTGTCCTCTTGATTGACTGGGTCGAATTGCACTATATGTTTTTTAAGTTTAAGCTCTCCACTTTTGAAACTAATTTAGCGGTAATTATTCGCGTGGGAAAACATCAGTTCCCCATTTTAACTATAAATGCTTTCTATCTGTTTGAATTGTTACTAGACATTAAGATTTACGTTAACAGTCAAGAAATAGAATCATAGGGACAGAATTCAAAAATAACGTAAAAAATAATGATGACAAAATGTCAGATGAGAAAGAGAGTAAGAAAAAAAAAACAAACACCTACATGTCCGAACTCAAAGCTGAAAAATATTTTGATTTTTTCCCAATGGAAACTGAAACAGTAATTATAGTTATACTAAACCAAATAACACTTTTCAAATGAACAAAAACATAACCATTAAAACACAATTGTAAGAAATCGGAACTGGTATTTCCCAAGTTGCCGATCTTTAAACTTTCCTTTTCGATTTAAAGAATTCCTGAAAAACTCAAAAGGACGGACGGCACTTCGCTGTAAGAAGCTAGTACAATGTTTTAAAAGCCACAGCCACATTTTCGCTTTATTTAAACTGGTGAGATACGGTGCTGACAGCTTGATAGCATTTTGGAGAAAATGTTAACTCCTGTTTCATGTTTCTTCGAAACGCGTAAGGCGGGAGTATTTATTATTCTGTGAGTCGCGACCAAGACATGACAAAATAATGAACTGGATTTTCTAATCATAGAAGACCGTTTCACATTTGATATTATTATCATCATTATGCTTGGAAATTCAAAAATAATTGCATGCTTATGCATTGATAAATTATGCATGCATTTCTTCATGTACAAAAGTCAGTTTTAAATTTATTTTAAGCGTCAGAGGCTTCACTGCTATAAAACACGGAATATTTATATTTATGAAAGAGTTCTGTGGCATGGGCATTGGCAGCGCCCCTGGCTTTCCGAAAAAAAAAATTAAGAAAAAATACTAATTCTATGCATTTTTTATATACAGTTAAAAAAGTTGTTTTATGGATTTTTTTTTTATTAAAACAATTTTCAGTGATTTTTTTTTTTCTTTTGTGAATATTTTTTTTCTAATTTTTTTCTTTGCAAATAAATTTTTGTCAAAAAATTTATTTTGCTAATTTTTTCAGTAAATTTTTTTTCGTTCGGGTGTACCCTTCTGTATGATTCTGCCGGGGCCCGTGCCTGTGGGTGGCAAAGCTGGTCGCCTTGTTAATTTTTGGTAGCTGTTACAGAATTTTCTTCTGGTTTAAACAAAAATATGAACATTATTTTTTGAAATAGTGTAGTTAATTTAACACACGTGGCATACCGTAACATACTTTGATTTCGCACAATTTTCAAAATGTTGATTTCATTTTTCTCCCCCTTTACCTTTAGACTGATTCGCTGAAAGGAGTAACCTATCTTTAAATTAATAAATGTCCTTTTTTTCAACTGTATATCAATGATGATCTCCTAGTACCTCGTCAATTATTTTACTCTCGTTTTCGTATTTTATTACTGTCGTTTTTCTTATTGTGATAGAAAAATTATTACTGTAAGCTTCAGTCAGACTTATGGACATATATCATTTTAATGAAATAATTCTTTCCTCCTTATCTAAACTTTAACACTAAACAAGTAATTAGTCATCATGAGCTTTCTCTAAATGCAATAGGGGGGAACAATCGACTGAGATTGCTTTCTGCTGACCAAGATTTATTCCTGAATCCATCCTGTCTTTTGTCGTAGATAAAAAAATGAACTGAATGAGTTTCTAGTGAAGGGATCGAGGAAATTTTTATTAGTTCGTGGTCGCCCTCATGTGCCCTTCAGGAGTTTCCGTTTCTTGGCCCATATAAGTAAATAATTTTTTTTAAAAATATCGTATTTTTGTCGGTTTTTAAATAAAAATGAAGAGGAACGTTTGTTAGTCATTCAAGCACTTTTTAGAGAAAAAGAACAGTGAAAGATTAACCAAATACTTATTGAAGCTTAAGTAAGCAAGTGAAATTTTATAGCTATTTTAGTTAACAATTAAAATTGCACCAGTAGCATAGGACTCATTCTCGGATACCATATAAGGAAATACTTAGCTCTTAATTTGCCTCCAATTAATTGATATTCAAATATGAAAAAATCTAAACAAATTATTAACAAAAGCGTTGTAATAAAATGTCCATTAAAATGAATTGCTTGTTTTTAATGTAAATTACCTATTAGTAAGTATAACTTACACAGCTTAAACTTTAGCTATTGTAGCACATTTTAATAAAAACAATGTCCATTTCTTAGGGTATGTATAGTAATGATACACGAAAGAGAATGCTTGTGGAATAAGCTGTGCGTCCCTGCCTTAAACTGTACGTTAAGTTAGGAACCGTAAGCAAACGGAAAGTCTTTGAGTTTAAAATTCTTTTTTAATATTGAAGTACAATTAAGCTATGCTTAATTTATATTAATAAATCCGTAGCTCTAAAGTTTAACGTAAGTTTGATCTTTCAAACCATCTTATTTTCAGGTTCTTGAATCATTTCATATCTAGTAAGTTGTGCATAGACGTGTGTGCATAATACACTTATTAATATACAATATTTCACTGACTTCACTCTTCCAAGTTATGACCTCTTGTTTTTGAGACGAATCTCTTTTTTTTTTTTCTTCGAGGCTCAAAAACATTCATTGAGAAATTTTCGCCCGTTGTAGAAACATTATCCAATGAAATAAATGAAATATTACTCTGGAAACAGCATAAAACTCTTCTTTGTGTATCGCTGAAGCAAGTGGTTGTATTTTTGTTCCTGAGTACATAATAAATATATCACCGCAGAAAATTATAACTGACACTGATATGTATTTCTCCCAATGGCAACGAACCGTGGAACAAGTTTCTTTCATGGTATCACAAGACTGCGGGTGTGACGTCATAGCAGGAAAAGAAGACCCATGAATTACGCTCCCACTGCATTAACAGCCCATTAATTTCCGATGAGTTTTGTTCTAATTTTAGGGTAAAGAAAAAATTAAGCATGCAACAATACGAGTGAAAGTAAACGTTTCAAAGAGTAGCTCGTATGAAGGTGTTGACAGGGAGTCAGCTCCCTTTTCTAGTATCGAAGAAAATAATCAGTGAACTAGAACCATTAAGGCCAAAACTAACAGTAGCTGTCATGGTATTTAAAAAGTAGTTTCATTCGCACATCTGGGAAAATAATTACTTTTGAAGTTTAATTAAGAAATTAAATTTTATGTTCAGTGTTGTTGAACTTTTTATGGTTCTATGAGTTAAATTTGTTGATAAATCCCTTAAAATGTAACTTCTCTATTGATAAGAGCCTGAAAAGAAAAAAAAAGCGAATCAAATTGGGAAGTGAGCTGTAGGAAAAGGAACATGTAACTAAGGAGCGTACTAAAGACTATGTCCACGCATACTTTGATAGCATTGTCTCCTCTATCTCCCCCAATAAGAAATTTCTTACTAGAGATTTCTCGCTATACATACTGTAGTACATAAATATTAAAACAAGAGCTCACGAATTAAATGTGGTTGTAATACTAAAGTGGAATGGGTTCAAATTATTTCGCTGCAAGACTTAGCAAATCTTAAAAATAATAATAATAATAATAGTAATAACAATAATAATAACAATAATGATATTAATAAGTATAATAATAATAATATTAATAGATAACAAAAGCAATAATTGTAAGAATAATAATAATAAAAGCAATAATAATAATAATAATAATAATAATAATAATAATATTATTATTATTATTATTATTAATATTAAAAATTTAAAAAGTAATAATTGTAAGAATAACAATAATAAAAGCAATAATAATAATAATAATAACAGCAATAATAAAAGTAATAATAATCACTATTATCATTGTAATGAAGTGTAAAAAGAAGTAGAAGAGAGACTGGTGAATTTTTTTTTTCTTCTTGCGCACATACGCCAGCAGCAAACTATTTTCACATAACTGTAGATTAATCGCTAGTATTATGGAATTTTTGAAACATTAAATCCTATCTACGCATTTTTTTTTATACCCATTTCTTAAATTCTGACCAGTAGTAACGTCTTCATATAAATCACATTGTTACGGTGTAAGTTACAAGTTCATATGACAGGAGTGCAAGCATCTGAAATATAGAGACACAATATTGGCGAAAACATTGTAATAATACAGGACGTGAATATATTGCTGTGGAAAGTTAAAGCGCAGCATCTACAGAAGTGAGTTTTTGAGACTTCTGAAGAGACGCGTTTCGATTTCCATACTAACAATAGGGAAATGGAATTTGACGTTTTCATCGAGCTTTATTTTCAGTGAAAATCAAATAGGCAAGCTTTTACAATGAATTTAAAGTAAAACAGATGACGTAAATGAAAAAGTATGAAAAAGGAAAAATTTGTAGACACTGCACTTTCCCTTTCCACGGAACCATATTAGTTGCAGGATGCAGGCCTGTCAATTGGAGGGTGGGGCTAGGAATGGTCAATTGCTCACCCTCTGGCTTTGAAAAAAAGATGTTTTTACGTATGAGTGCTAGTGTCTGCAAACTGTAATAATTTCTTAATGCTTCCAGTGCTTTTTTTTTAATATTTAATATTTTGTATAACTTTTTTTGTTAGATAACATAGATTTCAATAAAGTTCCAGAACTATAAATAAATAACTAAAACAAATACAGCCAAATGTTTAATTTTTCCCGAAAAACTTTAAATTTTTCCGCTGAACTTTCATTAATCATTATTTTTTTAAAAGTTTTAAACCTACATTAGATTTTAGAGTTTTGAGTGATGCTAAATGATGGGATGCATTTTTAATACAATCTGTACGTCTTTGATTCGCTTTTCAGTCAATTTAAAAGCTCTGAGTTAAATGTAGAACTAAATACAAAAGTTAATTTTCTGAACTAATTTTTCAACATTTTAACTTTAATTACTACAAATGATCTTGTATAGCACAGAATGGCCTCTCACATCCCGCAATGATAGAGGATCAAACATTCAAGCGACTTTCTTCAATTCACTACTATAGAGCCAATTTTGCTAATTTTAAAAAAAAGGAAAAAAAGGCGAATTAATAAATTACATTTCACAATTGTGGATAAATGACATTTATCCACAATTAGTACCCGAGCCGCAACTAGCTACTGAACCTTAAAAATTACTATGAATTTACCTACCAAATCTAGCCTTATTCCTAACCTGAAAACTAAACGAATTATACAGCACTACAAAATTATGTGCTGGGCATACTCTAAACGCGATTGATATAAATGACTCACTCGTGTCCAAACAGTAACAATTTGCTTTAAAAGCAGGAAGCCTTGATTTGAGTTCCGCTAAAAAGGACGTTACTCGGAGAAACGAAGAGATGAAATTGTGACACAATTCCTAGTCGGTGTGATCAAAAATCTCTTGCATTCTTTCACATCTACTCATCGCGGGATAATCACTCTAAAAGAGTAAGAAATTCTCCCTTAAAGTTCTCCTCACACCTAAAATTGTGATGTTAAGCAGGGTAGTTCCGAACTTAATTTTTTTTTTTTTGGGGGGGGGGGGGGCAGAAATGTTGAATTTTCTGAATGATTTTTAAAAGTTACCGAATGATAGAATTGAGTATGCATACATAAGTATACATATACTTCTAATTAAAAAGGATATCCAGACATTTGAAAAATTGCAGTTATATCCCAAAATGTGCCGATTTGCCAAATAAGGAAATTTTTGGAAGGTCAAAGCGACCTAACATTAAGGTGTCCCTGATGTTAAGGAATTACTATGTGTTGGGAGGAACTATCTATTATAGTGCCCATAACATGAAAACGATATTTATATGGTATGATGTCTATGAACCGAAGAAGAACATAAGGAAGTCAAAAGAAACGTAATCTTAGAATATAGAGTATGAAAGAGTTGTTGTTTTTCAGCTACATCACTTTTTACTGGATTATTAAGTACATTTCACCACTTAATGTGTTTGTTCCTTTCCTTCATTGCATTGCTCTCTTGTGGAAATATTTTCTCACATGTAGGTGAAATTTAAACCTGTATTTAGAACAAATTTCATAAACTCGCATTCTGGTATGCGTTATCAGGATTCATCGTGTCATTGAAGAACAAGTGAACAGCTAAAAAATTAATAAAATTAGAATTGATGTAGAAACTGTCAATCTACTTCAGATCTAAATTATGTGGAATGCTTCTTCTTCTGCAAAAACATTCATTGCTTTGAGACGCACTTTCTATTTAATTAGAAAACTAGAACCGACCGCTCAATAAAAGGGAAAAACAGTCTTAATTTCTCCGAGGCGAGGAAATCCCTTGTTTTACGTCATACAGTTTGAGGAAAGCAGACAACAAAATGATGCTTCATCGTCAAAGAAGGTCAGCGCTAGTCGGACTCTTTACAGGAATAACTGATCACTCAGGAATCAAAACTCGCCGATACGAGATTTCAACTATTTTTTCCCTTGCGTCATTTCACACTTCCGAAAACCTGTACGAATCACGTGGGAGTACGGATGCATTACGTCATTTCCGACGACTCAATGGCGAATGGCGAATCGGCATGGAATTGATTTTGGTCACCTAGTGTGAGCGCAGCTTTTAAGAGGAGAAGTTGGCGTTGCGCGCAAAGTAACCTGGAGAGCGTGGTTTTGTGTGTTTAGAAAACAGTTTGATTTTTTGTGTTTTTCCTTCGGAATGTCAAGATACTGAGACGAAATGGACTATTCGATTCTGATGAGTGTCAAAATGTGTTTGTTTATTTGGTGTGGACTTCTATCAATTTCTGCAGTCCTAGGTTATAATATTGACACAAATTTCCCCAAGGTATTTAGAAGGCCTGTTGGAGAGTATTTTGGTTTTACTGTCGCTTTGCATGAAAACAGAGAAGGCCCCATGTAAGTAGGTTTTTTTTGCTATATATATATATATATATATATATATATATATATATATATATATATATATATATATATATATATATAATATATATATATATATATATATATATATATATATATATATATATATATATATATATATATATATATATATATATTATCATTGAAAAGGATGAAACTATTATGTTGTGGCCAATCTGGATAGAATAAAAATTCATAAACAGAAAAATTTATAAGCTGAAATGTGAAAATCTTAACAATGAAAATAAAATATTAATAACATCAAACAATTTAAGTGATTAAAAATATCGTTTAACATTTTGCTTGAAAAATATAGGAATAACTCTGAATTTTAACTACTACTTATAAAATCCTATACTACTCATAAAAAGTTTTCCGATTCAGTTAAATTCCTATAGGAGCGTCACGTCCGGTTTTTCGTGTAGCCAAAAATCGGAGCATGACAAATATTTAATTTTGGAATACCTGTACATGTTTACTTCATATCTCAAAGTTATTTCGAGTTCAATAGCTCCTTTAAATACATCCATTAATGCTCCTTTAATGCTCCATTGTGTTTTGGAAAAAGAAATATTTTAAATGTCAAAGTTAAAGCAGCTCTAAATATCTCTCGAATTTGCATTTGATAAATAATTAATCACACTTTTTTTGTCTGTCAAAATATGACAACAGGGTATTGATTATATTCCTGAATTCAAGTATAACGTGGAGGATATTCCCCTTAAAATTGTAAACTAAAATCTGTTCCGAAAAACCAATAAAATCCAGATATAAAAAATATATTAAATTTAATATGAAATACAAATGCTTAATGTCCAAAGGTCTTTTTTTTATTTAAAAAAACTAGTGGTTAAAGCAAAGAGGAGATAATCGTGTAATTATGGTCAAATTGTTACTTTTTGAAACTTAAAAATTTACCTAAACTGTTGTCTATAATATGTAAGTATTACGCACAACAGGGGTGCCCACAGGGGGGGGGATTATGGCGCAAGTTGCGCCATAAAAATTTTTGGGGGGGGGGATTTTTTAAAGCTAATTAATTAATTAATTTATTTATTTAAATTATTGATTAATTTATTTTTTAACTTAAATCATGGGCTGATTTGTTTTGAATAAAAATTATTCATTAATTAATATTTTCAATTCACATTAGTTCTTTTATTTCTTTATTATATTTTTTATTTATTTTGTGTGCGTGTGAGTGTGCTTGGAATGTCTGGAAAAGAAAAAAAGCGATTTTGTTCTACGTATAATTAGTATTTTTAGAAAAATAATAATAAATAAAAAAATAATATTTACAATTTAAAAAAATAAACAAATATTTAAAAATAAATAAATAATATTTTAAAAAATAAATCAAATAAAAAAGAGGGGTAAAAAAAATAAAAGCACGAGAGGGTTGGGAAACATTTTGGGGAGGGGGGGGGATTTGCGCCATTGAGCTTGGAGGGGATGGGCACCCCTGACGCACAACTAAATAACAAGCAAATACGCTCACCGTATTTTTTTATGTGCGATAACATAAAGCAGTCGAATCACCACGAACAATTGCAAAAATACTAAAATACATTGCACTAGAGAAAATCCTACGTGGTATTGATTCAACGGAAGGAAAAAACCTATTGAAGAGCAGAAGATTTGCTTCGACACTTTTGCTTATAACCTTATAGACATGCTGAAATAGCATACACGGCGACTCATTAGGAAGAAAAGTGTTGATGTATGCATTAACATCACGTGTTTCCAGTGCAAAAGATTAAGCTTTTGAATAGCTTGTTTAGATACAACAAGGCAATAATTTTTCCTTTATGGGTTGTCAGCGAGACGGATTGCTTGTCTCATTGAGCAATACAATGTCCTCGCCAGAGTTCGTTTTAATGAAAAGTTCAATTTTAATTTTTTATTTCTATTTTAAATTTTAATATTCTTTTTTCTCTTTGGAGCTTTCTTGGTCAGTAGAGCTCGGCGCCTTTTAAGCTCTGGCGCCCCCGTGCGCCGCACGCCTTTGCACATTGGCACGGCGCGGCCCTGATTAGAGTTTCATTCATAAGCAAATCGACCCATTGCCGATTACTCGGCCAGGTCGTTTAATGATCATAATCATTATTTTTAATAATACTGATTTCTTCACCACTTTTTTTCCGTTTCACAATTTCGATTTTAAAAATAGTTACAAATTTGTTTTTGATAGACTTTATTTTTTTCCTTTTAAAATATCAAATTTTATTGAGTCAGTTTCTATACAGACCCATCATTTCAAGTTTTTTCAGAGAGGGGGGGGGGGGGCAAAGGGTGCAAACACAATGCAATTTCTTTGGAAAACATCAAAAACCACGCCCACTTATAGGTAAAGACATTGATTTCTCAAAGCCAGAGGTGGGCAACTGTCCCCCCCTAAACGATGGGCCTGTTTCCATACTATTGTTGATAAAGGTATTGTACCCCTAATATATATGTGTGTGTGTATTCTGTTACTACACAACCGCTCTGTCCCACCAAAGTCATTTTGTAATCAAGACGTTCCTTGCTACGTACGTGCTGATGTACGCAGCAAGGAAAAAATAACGAACCAAAATGTTTTTGTCATTTTGACATTAAAGTGAAAATTATACTTACCAAGAAGAAAAGAAAATCGCTCTAAACGGAAAGTATAGTACAATTATGATGTGCGCCTTTGCTAGTAACTTGCAGTGAAAAAAAAAAATCTGGAGAAACTGATGAAAGAGCACATGCTTTTAAACGGTCTGTTAGTCTCCTTTATTTGTTGCTCCTCCTCCTTCATTTGTTGTTCTTCTCCTTTTTTTCCATACCTGGAAAACTAGGAGAAGATATAGATGCTTGATCAGTCAGTGCTTCTCAGCTTTTTTGGCCTGCAAAATGTCAAAAGTTCTTTGCAACAGCAAAAAAGCAAAAAAAAAAAAGGGAAAAGTTTACTGACCGTTGAGAGTTTTTTCTGTTCCTTTTTTTTTAAATAAATAAATAAACACATTAATCATCAATAAATATAACTTTATTTGGTAATAAGGAACTATTACATTTTTTTTAAATGCAAGTAGTTATTATATTATTCATAATTAAATGAACATTTAATTAATCACAAAATTCACTTAAAAAATTTGAAAATATTTAATAGGATATTATTATTTATTTATTCATTTATTTTATTTTGTTTATTTTGTTTTTTGAGAGTAAGGAGTTTTTTTCAACTCGGGTGAGCAAAAACCTCTGCGAACCGGTAAATTTTTCTGCTGACCGGTGTCGGTCCGCCTATGCAACGGCTGTAACATAAATAATCGTTGTCCTAAGCTTTTTATGTTTTAACAGGTAGGCAAAGGTTTTAAACGTTAGGCTATCTTGCTTTATAACCTTTTCAAAGTGTTTATGTTACGCTATATGTTTATGTTTTTCCTCTGAACACACATCGTTTTAAACCGACTAAATATACGGGGAAAATGATGTCCATTTTATCCAAAAAATAATTATTATTTCTCGTTTTTCTTTTCTAATGAATTAGATTGCGAAAACTTTAAACAGTTATTCTTTTCAAAATGAAACTATGTTATTTCATATACGTTATTTCCATTTGAGAAATTAATTGAAAAATCATAACTGAAAATTCTAATAAATTTGAATTAATTCCTGTATTGAGTATAATAATTTCAGTTTGTACATTATATGACCCAAAAGCATGGAGTACTTTTTGAGAGTAAGATGTGTTTTGAGGGAAACATTATCTTGGAACTTAAAAGAAACACTCTACTCTTTTAATGATATTGTTATTGTTATCAAAGACTAACATTTTATGTTCGTGGATCACGAATCATTTAAACATTTTCCATGTATTGAAGTGTGATGGCATTAATGAGTTATATATTTCTTTTATTAGGGAAGGTTGGGAGTAATTATGACCACTTTTGACTTCTTTTGTTTTGCATTTTTATGCGTAGTTTTAATTAAAAAAATGGAAATTTGTGGTAATTCTTACAAGAAATAAGGACAGTCGGGAAAAAACGAAAATTTTGGGGAGAAAAACGGTTTTTTTTTTTTCACCGGAAGGGTTTATTTCTACTCGGGGAAAAATGGAATATTTCGAAATTTCTTGCACAAAGTAATGTATTAATAAATTTATAATATTTACATTCTGTTTTTTTAAATATTTATGTTCAGTAACTTACATCAAAACACTCACTATGATAATGCAAGCTTTAAGATAACTTAATTTCCCTGTACACCCAAGTATAATATGTTACTTTTCTGACTGTTCTAAATATATACTCGTGGACAGAATTATACCAGTGACATGAATGAACGGAAATGTTTAAATTTAAATTTTTGTGTATTTTTACTTAATGCGTGTTGTGTATATGTAGGTACTAGTGGTGTGACAAGCGACATCGATGAAAAAAAAAAAAATCTATGTTTGAAAATCTCGATGTTCCTAACTAAAACATTGATGTTATCGATACATCGACCCACAAACATCGTTGTTTTCCAACATCGATGCTCCAAAACATCGAACCTTTTAATGCATATTCCTGCATATTTTTTTTTTTATTATCCCAAGTGTACACGACACAAGACATGAACATGGATCAGTGAAGAAACTAAAACACAATTACATTAAAAACACACAGAAATCTAAAACACAAATGCTATAAATATACACAAAAAAAAAATCTAAAAGTCCTAAAATTATATAATATTAAAAACATTTAAAAAGTTTTAAATCATTAAGTAATTTGCTGAGAAAAGGTCCCTCTTTGTCAGCCCTATACAACTTAAGATGTGTTCGTGCGTTGTTGGATGTAAATTACATGATGTAAATTACATGTGAAATGATGTAAATTACATCATTCCTGCATAATAAACTCCAAAATATGTTTTAATACTAGAACTAAACTCACAGTAATTAATTTATTAAGAAGCATTTTGAACTGTTAAAGGAAAGCTAATTATAATAACTAATTATTAACATTACAAATTAAGTAATGCAAAGGGATAAATGACTTATAAAATGTAAGGTATTAAAAAGAATTAAATAGCAATACAAATTAATAGGAATAATTACGCAACATCTTTTAAACTTCTTGCTGAATACTGAATAATACAAAAACAGAAAGTAAGCTCTTTAATAATTAATGAGGATCACTAAGAGAAATGTGTGAAAGCTTTCAAAGTTGAACCATGCGCACACGCACACACACACAAAGAAAAACAAAGAGAGGAGAAGAACTAAAGTATAGAGAGCGATGGTACATAATCAATTATTGCTTTTGTATACTAACTTACTACGGCATTACATGGAGGAGTTATACAAATTATATTTAAAACACAAATTATACTTCAAGATTATGTATATTTCTTTACGATTTAGGCGTTCCTGAAGCTAAATATACACAGAGTGGTTGGTAAAATTTTTGAAGCTATGCTTCTTATGAAACATTAGCGGCTGATGTGAACTGGAAAAAAAATTCCGCGTTTTGCCTGTTACCTTTTATGCGCAACATTGAATTAATAAATTTTACTCTGTGCTCATGTGAACTTTATCTGATTTGTTGTTTCAAAGTACATTTAACATTATAATCTCATGTAATTCAATAGAAGCATGGTTTCTGTCGGCCAGTCTCGCGACTGCCATTTTTTTTATTTTCTTTATTCCAATTTTCACGCCAGACGAGTTTTTTAAAAATGACGCTGGTCTCAATTACTCCGTGTTCATAATTATCCCTCTTTACGTTTCATCTCTTTTTTTTTTTTCATGACACTCCGAAATATCTTAACTGTGTATGTTGTTTAAAGTTCTTTCGCCGCTATTATTTGTAATGTAATCTTTTTAAGTACTTTGCAAAAGCGATTACAATCGGTACTTGTTTAACTTAATTGAGAAAATTGGTTTCATGTTCTTTTGTAACATAATCTTACTTAAAGTGTTTGACGAAAATGTTTAAACTGGGCGAAAAACTTAATTTTAATGTTTATTTTAATTTATTTATTAACTTGGGTTAAAAGATAACTTCGTGCTGACGTACGTAGCATGCACAATTTTCATTGCACGGTTATTTTTTACATTTTCATTTCAACTAAAAATCCATTAAAAATTATGGAATTGCGAAGTTTAACTTTTTTTTCCATTACACGAGTACACGATTCCATTTTCAAAAATATCTTCTTCTCTTTCCTATCTAAAACTTATCAGTATTTTTAGATTTTTATATGGATGATTATTAAAACAATATTTCGCTTTACCTTTTAAAAAAAGGTAAAAACAGTAATTCATCCAGGGGTACCTAACCTTAGACCATTGAGAGACCATGTGTAAATGATCTTAAGTCCCTAACAAAGGGTGCATATTGATGCAGTATTCGCTATTGAAATTTTTAAGGGGGAGGTGTTTTTAAGTGCATTTTTCTCTTTTTGAAGGAAAGAGGGGGGGGGGGGGTCGCTCTGGGATTAGTCCAGGATCTGACAGCACTTCTGTAGGAATGTTTGAGTACGGAGAATTTTTTTTCAAAAATGTTTAGTAGGTGCCCTAGGAAGTATTTTGGACTCGGGTGGACATCCGCCACCTGGTGCATTTTTTTGCTATGACGTCATCAAAGATGGCGGCCATTTTGGCTCTCATAAATGCTAAAAAATGCCCAGCACTTCTGCAGGAAATTTAAAAATTGAGAATTTCTTTTCAAAAATGTTTAGTAGGTGTCCTAGAAAGTATTTTAGACTCGGGTGGACATCCGTCTCCTGGTACATTTTCCTGTTATGACGTCATCAAAGATGGCGGCCGCTCGATCCTATAATAGCTCATATCTATGTTACTACTGGACCGATTTGCATGAAAATTGCGATTTTTTTTACTAATTTGTCTGATGCTATTTGTTTTCAAGCTGCACTGTTAGAAATCTATTCCAGAAAATAATTCAAAATCAATTTATTGATTTTTTTCTTTTTTTTTTTTTTCATTTTTAACTACCAAGACTTAACCATAAAAAATGGTGTTAACCCTTTTATTTTCACGAGAAAATGCTAATTTACCGCTGCTTGCATGCCAAAAGATACATCTGTATTGCAAAATAATAAAACGTCCTGCTCGTCCAAGCGATAGCAAGGAAAATTTAAATTTAGTTAAAATAGATGAGAATGAGAAGAAATATGAAAATTCAGACGTATTGTAGCAGTTTAGGAGAACTATTTTATCCCTGTTTACAGTTCCGATGTTGTTATTGTTTATGATTTTTCTACTCTGAAAGAATATTCGAAGATCCTCCTTTACCATTCTGTAGTGCTAAAGGTACAATGTACAAAAATATTATCTCAATTTATGGCCCGTGGCACTCTTTGCACTAGAAGGTGGCAAATTCTCAAAGTCAATATTCTTCACATCAGGATACAGCTATAATCTTAGTTCATCTAAAAATTTACTGTATGACCCTTTTCGTATTACCTGCACTACGTATTATTTTGCTTGATTTACGAATTTGTTCTACGTATTCCAGTCGGATAATATACGTGGAATGTTTTCACCTGTTTTTCGGTGAATATTATGAACAAAAGTCGCGTAGAATCCATAACTCCAGTGCTCCCCCAAAGTTTCTAAACACCAAATCACAGAATAACAGTATACCAGGAAAATAAAGCTAACACCATTATTCTCGAAGTCTGCTTCCTCTGCTATCACGCAATTTAAGTCCAGGTCTTTCCACGTTGTAAGATCAGTTTGTTTCCTTATTACGCCCCAAAGCTGTTGTTTAGGACAGGCAGAGTAGCATCTTGAGAGATTTTAATAACATGTATAACAAACAATACTGCTACCTTGGCTCTACGCTCGTAGACTTTTTAGGGAAAAATTTGCTCTAACTGTCAAAAATTTTACAGACTCTTTCACAGCCTTTTGCGACACTCCCAATATATGATCGAAATAATAATAATAATAATAATAATAAAAACAGGAACTGCTTCGGCAAGTTTTTTGTTTTTATCTGTCATAACCTTTCGTGTAGAAAAGTTCACAATATAACAGGACTTTTCACCAGAATTGAACACATTTTCTTTTCTTATGTTACCGAAAGCTTGTTCTAGCTCTTTTAACAATGCACCTGTTTGCAAATTTAACAAATTCTTCTTCATTAAACATTGAACAGTTTTCAGATAGTTCATACTGAAAGAGCTCTTCCACGTCAGAGGAACGAGCTAAAAGTTTTCGCATCATGAGGTGAGATCGGTGATGCTAACTGTTTGACTTCTTTTTACTGTCTTTCCTTGTAGTAGTACAAGCATTTTGTGTTTTGTTGCAAGGAAATACTGCCAATATGGCTTTAAGAATGGAGCTTGAGCGATCTTGACTCTTTTTCCCTCGTATCGTATAAAGTACAGTCTCCAGTATGTCTTCAGTCACCAGTATTAAATAAGTTTAATATATTTTTCATTGTATCTTTTGAAGCCAGTGTTTTTGTCAGTGTGATGTATTGGGAAGTAGATTAAACAAGTCTGTTTACAATGTTTAAATATGAACTTTCTAACAGTTCTTATTTAAACATTGAGACAGCTTTGCATCTAAGTTCAGAGTTTGCTTCTAAGAAAATTCATGGTAGATGTTCAAACCATTTCTCTTTTGGACAAAATCGTGGTTAGTTCCAATATCATGTCCGATTCAATAAACACATCGGATATTAGACCTTTTCAAAGAAATTTTCCTAAGCAGCATATTACAATTGTTGCCGTTCGGAATGCACCCAACCCCTTTACAATATTTGCAAACTTATCTGGAATGTTTAGTTGAACATCACATACGATAACGTGTACACACCTTCGTCATAGGTTGCTGGTAGATAGTTCTGGCCAGTGGCGTACATAGCACCCCAAAACCCCCACGGAGCAGGGGGGGGCATGAGGTTTGAGGGCGCTTCCTGAAAAATAGCACTATGAGTTACACGGGAAAAAAATTTTTATAGTTTAACAGGGAAGTGGAGGTGCACTTACAAATATAGCAAGGGGGCGCACTTAAGACTATGTACGCTATTGGTTCTGGCCCAGCTGGTTGAGGACACGATTGAAATTCATTTGAGTTATGTAAATAGTTGCATGGTAATTTATATGGTATAGATTCATTAGCAAAAATCAAAATTGTTGTTACTGTGGATTTTCTTCAAAACTGAATTTACAGGATGGTAAAACCGGTTCTTCGAATGTTTTCAGAGGGGAAAAATCATAATCAACAACAACCATCAGAACTGTGTAAAAGAATCAAGTAACTCTCCTAAACTGATACAACATGTTTGAATTTTCGTATTTCTTCTCATTCGCCTCTATTTTAACTAAGTTTAAATTTTCCTTGCTATCGCTTGGACGAGCAGGACGTTTTACTATTTTGTAATACAGCTGCATCCAGTGGCGTACTCAGGTGTTGGGCTGATAGGGCTGCAGCCCCTCCGAAATTTCTGAAACGAATTTTTAAAATGCAAGTTTTCAGTTTTTTTTTTCTAAATTTCCCCCTCTTTTTTTTGAAATACCAAAACGAGAAAAGCTTTTAGAACAGATAGTTAAGTGTAGGACAAAACTAAAAGATTTTTTTTTGACATGTCTACTTTCTACTTTACTGTACGTCATGTTTATAATTATCCTATCATTCCATTTTGTTCATTTTTATTGTAAATCTATGTTTTAGAAATACAACACACACACACACACACACACATTAATGTTTTACGGTCATATAATTCTGCTAAATAAATTTCAGCAAATTGAATTAAAACCCAGTATTGGGAACAATAGTAAAATAAACTGCAAAATTAACATTATTAGAGCGTTAATTTGCCAAAATATTGCAAATAAGTGTTTCAGCAACAACTCTTTCAATGAAGAATTTTTTTTTCAATTTAAATTTATCATTCTCTGTGTCTATCAAAACGCTTTCTTCACAATAATTTTAATGACAAAAAAGTTGTTTTTAATGATGTATTTTTGTCGACTTAAATAGGCATTAAAGCAGAAATTCGAGACATTTACTTTTCTTAGCTACATTTCATGAGGTGCTCCCCCCACCTCGCTCGCAAAGAGTCTTGACTCAGCCCCCCCCCCCCCTGAAATGATTTGTCTGCGTACGCCACTGGCTGCATCTTTTGGTATGCAAGCAGCGGTAAATTAGCATTTTCTCGTGAAAATAAAAGGGTTAACACCATTTTTTATGGTTAAGTCTTGGTAGTTAAAAATGAAAAAAAAAGAAAAAAATCAATAAATTGATTTTCAATTATTTTTTCGAATAAATTTCTAACAGTGCAGCTTGAAGACAAATAGCATCAGACAAATTAGTAAAAAAAATCGCAATTTTCATGCAAATCGGTCCAGTAGTAACATAGATATGAGCCATTATAGGATCGAGCGGCCGCCATCTTTGATGACGTCATAACAGGAAAATGTACCAGGAGACGGATGTCCACCCGAGTCTAAAATACTTTCTAGGACACCTACTAAACATTTTTGAAAAGAAATTCTCAATTTTTAAATTTCCTGCAGAAGTGCTGGGCATTTTTTAGCATTTATGAGAGCCAAAATGGCCGCCATCTTTGATGACGTCATAGCAAAAAAATGCACCAGGTGGCGGATGTCCACTCGAGTCCAAAATACTTCCTAGAGTACCTACTAAACATTTTTGAAAAAAAATTCTCCGTACTCAAACATTCCTACAGAAGTGCTGTCAGATCCAGGACTAGATGGATCTTTGTGGTTTTGGGAGGGGGGGGGGCATTGGGGCATTTCTGTTGTTACAAAACTTTATCTGTAGCTAAATTCTTTAAAAATGTTTTTATAATAATTTTACGTTTCCATTCAATGTACATTTTTTCATTCATATTTCTGGACGACAATTTAAAAAAAGATATTTTAAAATTAAGTCCCCACACCCGCCTCTAAATTTCTATTAATCTCTTCTCAAATGTGTCTCAGAGACTACTTAATAAATATTTTCACACGTGCATGGGTGCAGTTAAAAGCTTCAGTCTGACTCTCAACAGGAAACAAAGAAGCTTTCGAAATGTATGTGACTAATGTTGCGACGTTTTACCTGTGAATTCGAATCGTGAGTGGAATGTGATCAAGAATGCAGTTACACAAGATTATGCATTTTTTCCCGATGACGCTTTAATGCTGCGCGTGTTACTGCCTCGGAAAACTTTTAATGTCTGTCTGACTGACTGGGGGACATTGTGGGTAGTAACAACTAAAGATAAGGTTGCTAACATGTACGACTTGCACTTCAGAAGCTCGACAGTTTGACATTTTGCTTCGCTGCAAAAATTTGTTGTATAAAACGAGTATAAAAGTTTTTTTTTTTTTTTTTCAATTTCATTCCAGTGCATTTAATATAACAATTTTATACAATGCAAGATTACGCATTTCTCCCCCAATGATACTTTAGACTGGTTCGGACAATTTTTAATGTCTGACTGAACAGCTCAAAAAAATATTTCCGTACCAAAGCATGCTTTACTTGTTTTGGGAAGGAAAGAAGGGCGAACTCTTCGAACTCTGCTCGAAAAGTTAAGATTCTAAATTACGGTAGCTAAGAAAAAATAAATAAATTAATTAAAATAAATTTAAAAATAAATTAAATAAATAAATAAATAAAAAACCAATATCGAGTTAGTCCTTTGTATTCACAGCACCTCACAAGTAACCATATGCTGATGATTTCATTTTACTTTTAATAAACTCTTGGATATTTTACGGTCATTTGAATTTTCAACAAAAAGGTCATTATCTTTTAAACTCTTGCAATTTATTTGTTTCACTGTTACTTATTCTGTCATCATTCATGAGGGTTAATAAACCCTGGGACAGCCTAAATTCATTTGAATTTTTGATGAAAATGCCACTGAGTGATTCCATACCAACTCACCGAATGGGGGTCGCACGACCGACTCGGATTTTCTTTTAATTTGGCACACATGTTGATCATATAGAGGCATGGAAAAGTCCAAATTGTTAGGTTCCTGCTCCACTTATTTTCTGAGATACATGCCCTCAAAGTTTGTCCGCCACGTCAAAACGTGTTCTTTGTTGCAGTATTACTTTGTAGAAAATAGAATGTATGCTTTATAGTATCTGTGAACTAATATTTTAGTGAGTAAACTTTTTCTTGTCAGTTCTTATCAGTGCTCAACGCATGTCAATTTTGTAAAGATCAGTATGGGAATAAATTAGTTGCACTCATTTTAATTCTTCAAGCATGGCTTTATATTAAATTATTTATTTAATTATTTTGTAAATATTTAACTGTTAATAAGGTAAAATGGAATTCGATGCTGAAATTAATAGCTCTTTATCACCATGCTCAGTTAGTAGCCCATCAAATGAAATTTGTCATAAAATATCCTACATCAAACGAAAAGACCTCATTTATTTTCCTGATATTCATGTGATATTCAAGAAATTCTTCAATTAAAAACAGGAGTATCCCAATCATAAGATTGGGTATTGCTTATAATATAAATATTTAGAGCTCCTTTGTGTTAATTAATTTCTCAAGAAAGTATTTAGTGCTTTATAATTATGAATGCATAATGCTCAGGCATCAGAGAAATACTATTTCTTGTTTTCATCAATTATCTAATTTATTGTTCAATGATTTAATAAATTAAACTTCATGACATATTGGGTAGATAATACAGCTATTAATAAATATATCATTATTTTTTGGTTTAATTAATTTTAAGTCCATGAGAGGG
This sequence comes from Uloborus plumipes, assembly GCA_038373865.1. Classification (NCBI taxonomy): domain Eukaryota; kingdom Metazoa; phylum Arthropoda; class Arachnida; order Araneae; family Uloboridae; genus Uloborus; species Uloborus plumipes. Next base: position 107,572 of record JAXGGA010001825.1, read on the forward strand.
GGAACAAAAGCATATGGTCGTCGCGAAAAACATGCATATACTGTCAGCAGGATATCTCTTAATGGGAGAAATAACCAAAAGTAAACTCTTTTCCTGTGAATAGCTAACATATCAGTGGCTTGTTTTAAAAAAAAATTAAAGTTTCTACTGCTCCCCCTTTATGAGAAAAATGGCTGCCAAGATGGCCAAAAACGCATTTTTTGCCTTATGGCTTATCTTTAAGCTAATATATTTCCAAGAAGGAGTGAGAAATCAAAGTTATGCATTGTGTAACCATTTATAGTAAACATCTGTACACTACCAGAAAGTGAGTAAACCTTTGGTTATGTCTTACTTTTTTTGGAATAAATTCCTCAATTTTAGCAAAATCGGGAAAATCAAATTTTTGTGATGGCAACTTCTAAGAGTGCTGTACCTTAACATTTTCCGTTATAAACATTGCCATATTTTTTTTCTGAATGCCAGGAGTAGCTAGTTTCCGTAGATATCAAACACTTTCATATTGCATGAGTAGACATTTTAAGAAAAAATTATTAAAAAACATCAATTTTTTGGTATTTTGAAAGTCCGGACAAACTTCGAGAACCCGTATCTCGGGAAATAAGTGGAGCAGGTAACTTTCCTTTTGGGCTTTTTCATACCTCTATACCACCAATCTGTGTACCAAATTAAAAAAAAAAATCCGAGTCGGTCGTGCGACCAACTTTTTTTTTTTTCAGTGATTTGGTATGGAATCGCTCTACTATATTTTTAAGTGCGGCAGCTTATTAATTTTATTTTGCTTAATGCAGTACTGTCGTGCTAAGCACAAAAATCGTCTCTGCACTTTTTTTTGTGTATCGAAATTGAGTAACTGTCACCAGGTGGCTTTTTGTAACCTATTTTACCTACGTACAATCTTTCACGATAACTTGTGTATGGGATATATTTTTTCAAAATTCTGAAAAAGTGGCGTCTGAAAAAGTTCTGAAATAATGCATAAAAGCGTAGAAAAAAAAAAAAAAAACTTTCTCATTTTTGAGCTCAGCTGCAGATACCACTTTACCACTTAGTACGACAGAGCAGATCATGGTTTTAACACTTTTGGCCTCGAGGCTTAGTGCAGTTCATGGTAATAGTTACACAATATGGGCTTTATCTTCTGAAGGGGTTTTGTTTACAAAGCTATTTCTCCTTTATGTTTCTTATCATAAATGCCTTTAGGAAGTTTTGATTTCCTTATCATTTTGGGCGCCGCCAAGAAATTTTGATTTTCTTATCATTTTGGGCGCCGCCAGGAAATTTTGATTTTCTTATCAGCATGAACGCTGCAGAGCAGTATTTCAATGCTGAGGAAAAGCTATGTGAACTTTTAAATTAGCTTTACGTCCATCTTAGATGCAGTACAACTAATAAAACGATTTTCCTTCCATTTTAGTTCCGCTTTCACTGAACCTTTTTTGGCGACCGTTTGGTTTTTATTGCCAAATGAAATAATCATGATCTAATTCGGAAAGATGAATGCGTCAATCCTTTGCTGTCAGTTAGTGTGGATAATAGCTCTACGAAATGTCTTCTGCTTTTTCGTCTGTAATTATCGTCTCGGTGGAATCTCGCTCCTACAATCGTCCTTTGCTTTCTTGTGAAAGTAACAAATATTTTTAACAAATATCTTGAAATTTCCTCCTAAATGTCTTGTTAAAAATTGAAACTTGCAATTTTTGTCAAATGACTGCATTTTTTGTCTACAATATTTTTGTATTGAAAGCTATAATTAAAAGGATTAATATATGAATATTGTCTTGCATACAAGAAAATTTTTAATTTTTGGTATAGCTTTTCGCAGACTTTTTTAATTTCCCTGCGCATATGGGTTTCAGATAAAGCATAGCATATTGAATAGTCGTAATAAACACATTATTGAAACAAATGGCATAAATTGACAATTTTTGCAAATTGTAGCTTGTTAGAGGTTTATCTGTTTATCAGTTTTTGTTTGAATTTTACCATTAATATTCGAGCAATAGCGATCACTCCTACTAAAAACAATGTTCGATAAAACTGCTCAATATGATAGATTAGAACCAAAACCAAATTAGCTCCAGTTCCTATCGTGTCCTTTCTGGACATCGACTTTTATTTGAAACTTTGTCATTTTTTGAGTAAGGGCTCCTCCAAAAATATTCATCATACAGACATTTTTCAAAAATGTTCAAACGTGTTTTGAAACCCTTAAAGCATCTCGTTCAAACTTTCACGTCTCGAACATTTCTTCAATGTACTTTGGATGTAAAAGAACAGGCAAGCGATACGGCATGAGACTAACTTTTCTGCAACAATTCCTTACCTTTCAGTGTGAGAAATTAGAATTAGGGGAATGTGGGGCAAAGTGAAATGGTAAAATATTTTAACAGTTTGCAGCACTTCCTATTAAGCAATATTTTAACTAAGTTCCTCTAAACATACAGTTGATTCCTGTCAAAAAATAAATAGCTCCAAAGATCAATGAAAGAAATTTTACAAGCGATATTTAAAATTTGATGCCTTTATTGTAATATTCATGGTTTTTTTAAATTTATTTCTTGTTATTATAAAATGATAAAATTTTTGTAATTGTCATTTTAACTATTAATTGAGATCTACTGATGGCCAGTGCAGTCCTTATTTTGTTTATATTACAACATGTTTTGATTTTAAATGATCAATGTATTTTGTCAACTGCACGCGGGGCAAAGTGAAAGAGTACATATCGTTTGCTTATGCATTTATTCACTAACTCATGTACGTATTTCTTCATTTATTAATTTATTCACATTCTTTTGCTTATTAATTCACTTATTTATTCACTCATTCGTTCATTCACTTATTTTGTTATTCATTCTCCACTTTATTCACTCAGTTCTTTTTCTCTTATGTTAATTAATTCATTTATTTGTTTATTCGTTCAATTATTTTTCATTAATAATTTATTTATTCGTTGTTTATACATTCATTTGATGAAAATTATTGTAACTCAAATGGAAAATGTTTCATTACAAAAATGTTGCATTTTTTACTTTGCCCCATGGTTTTTTGAAATGAAAAATTTCCACCTTATTTTGAAGGTGCAAAATAACTAACAAAAATTAAAAATAACATTCCAACAATAGCTGTGTAGCAATAAAATATATTATTCGTTTTTATATACACGTGTGCATATTCGAATTTTATCATTCAGTAAATATAGAAGCTTCTTGCAGTACATTAAGACCCCCGCCCCCCTCCTCTTTCAAAATTTTTAGATCAGGGCGATCCTGCTGCCTGCTCACACTCCAGACATTCCCCTCTCTAGAGTTCAATAAATTATCCGCTATATCACAATTTTTAAAAATGTTATTTAAATGAGATTTGAGCTAATCGTTTCAAAATATCAAAACAGTTATGGAAATGAGTGCCGGTTTATAATAAAACGAATGAACTTAACTTTCGAAAATATTTTACCGTGGAGACAATATGAAGCAAAATTATTCAACAGACATTAAATTCTTTTTTCATTTTATTTGATTAAAATAAACGGCTATAGTGATAGCAGAGCCGTTTTTTGAAACCGAACTTGTTCATGAAAGGCAGTGTTCCGAAGGAAATCCTTGATAGCTCAATAAATTTTTTTATAATGTTGTTTCTGCTATTTGTGGTATAACATTGCTTTCGATTACATTTGACTAAATAAGTGAAGATGAAGATATGCAAGCTAAAGATTTTAATTCCGGTTTATCTACTGGTACAGTTAATTAAAGCAGAATGCACCCAGTATCTACTCCTTGCCCTAAAGCCTTCGAAGGGTAAAGGCCGATCATGAACCTTTACCAAGGTTAACCGCTTCATGAAATCTAAACGTCATACTTTCACTGTCGTTCTATTAAAACCTTGTGGGAGATTTTTTTTTGTATCTTGTTTGACGCATTTCTATTCAAGTTCTCTTAGTTCTCGGTTTTTAAGAGAAGAGACATTGATTCGAAACAAGCTCTTGGCAGTTTTTTTTTTTTTTGTTTTTGTCTTTTTAATACGAAATATTAAGAACGCTCATAGTTAAAGTTTCATCAGGACGTTTTATGAGTTTTTCATATGTGATGAGTCTGTAGGGGAGACCGGGGCTATTTGGCATAAGGGGTACGTTGGCACTGTGCCTTTAAATTCTGGTACACAGTGTCCTCAGCGCTGCCGTCGTGATGAGACATACTCGGCAACCTGCTGCGTCATCCACAACAGTTTTAGTGTCTTGCTAGCTTGCGTTCGAAGAATATGGATTTTTTGTGTTTTTCTTTCTGGAGAGTAAATATTTTTTCCGATTTGCTTTTCGTTTTTCAGTACCCTTAAAATTTTTGTTCAAGTACTCCAAGTTTATGGTGGATACAGTGACTAATAGCCTGGGGATTGATGCAGTTACTGGATTCCCAGTCGTTTGTATTCTGGGCAGGGCCGCCATGTTTTCCAGAAAATGCCTTTGGGGCTAGTTGGCAGAGTCAGCTTGGGGTATCTTGGCATAGGCCAGCGATCTATGCCAACTTACCCCACCATGATGTTGGCGTGACATCGCATAGTTATAGATACCTACACAGACCTACCTGCTGTCCCTTCTACTAGTACGGGTAATGCTGGTGTTGAAAATGTTCCTACTACTGGTTAGGGGTAGTACTAGTGTTAAAAATGTCCCTATTGCTAGCGTTGAAAGGAGTGAACCTTCAATCCCCACTAGTGCAACCCGCTCCTCCGAAACATGTCGACTTGTGACTCCTGAAGACATTCAGCCTTTTACAAAAGCAGGGCCACGAAAACGGACAACCAGAGGGAAAGGAGGAGGCACTGTACTGTACAATCCGAACCGACAGTCCAGTTGAAAATGAATTGAAATAAAAAAACAAAGCTCAGAAAATATAAAATAAACACACTTTACGTTGAAGGGAGAAAGAAAGAAAACAAAAATCACGATTACGAAATCAAAAAAATATTGTTAAGAAACGTTCAAAGAAGGAAGATATTAGTAGCACTGAAACGGATACGCATTTCTCTGATGCTATACCGCATGCTGATAGTGAAGATAGCTATGATTTCTTGTTTCCCCAGTACAATGATGAGAATAAAGATGAGCCATTTCTACTGGATCTAGTCTGCCCCAACCTTCCTACACAGCCCCCACCTGCAGATGAGACAGCATTAAATGCTGCTGTTGGAGCTGATTAGGTGAGTATGGGGTAGTGAAGTATGAGGCTCGCAAATATCCAGGGCAAATACTTAAAGTCGATAACGAGGACTTTTCAGTCTCCGCTAGGGTGAAAACTACAAAATATTGGAAGTGACTAGAGCCTATGCAATCTGGTACCCCAACAACAAAGTTCTGATGAAGATCACCTCTCCATTCATATCAGATGAGTAAGAACCCATCTTTTGCAGTTGATATGAAATACAGGTAGTTATCAAAATAATGGAAAAACTTGAGATTCATAAGAAAAATCTACCGTTCATCGCAAAATAAGCGATCAATTGTTCTTTTACTTTAGTCATACAAAATATAGACTTCATTGGACATTTCCACATTGAAATTAAATCACCCATGCATTTGGGGGACGACAAAAAGGGGGGTCGGAAGAAAAACCGCTTTTTGACCATAACTCTTCAAAAATAACTCGAAATAAACTATAAATTTCATTAATTAATTATCATACTATGTATAATTACTGTACAAATTTTTATGAACGTACCACTTATACTTCCAAAGATATGAAACATTTTTTAAAAACAGCAATTTTATTTGAAGGGTTTTTGCTCATAACACGCAGAGTTTTTGATCAAACCTTATCAAAACTTCAGGAAAGATGACAAAATACAAGAGAAAGAACATACTAAAACGGTAAATAAAAATATTAAAAATCCGATGAGATATGAACGTTAAAAGAAAATAATTTTTCACGGCGCATGCGCGAACGACAGAATTTTATAACTACAGAAATATTGTACCCTCATTTATATTGCATCTTATAAAAAAAGTTCTAGTTGAATATCGTAAAAATTGAAAAAGAAATCAGCGATCTAGTGAGCTGTAATTTATTCATTCGCAGACAATACATAAATGGCGAGGGGTTGTCCGCAAATAGTGCGGTGACAATCGAGCATTTTTTTCAATGTTAAATTGTATACAGTTGGAAAATTTATATTCGGCGTGGAAGTCACATTTCGCCTATTCGGCCAAAAAGACCTTATACGCAGGCCCGTCATTTAGGGGGGGGGCAGGGGGGGTCAATTGCCCCCCCCCCTGGCTTTGAGAAACCAATGTATTTACATATAAGTGGGCGTGGTTTTTGATGTTTTCTGGTAAAATTGCATTGGGTTTGGACCCTTTGCCCCCCCCCCCCCTGGAAAAACTTGAAATGACGTGCCTGCTTATACTTCGGTGGCCAAAAGTATCCGGATACCCCCTGAAACGTTGGTTTTGAACAATGACGCAATAACCTTTAATTTAAATATAGCTCTTTGTGGACAGTCCCTCACTATTTATGTATTGTCTGCGAATGAATGAAATACAGCTCACTAGATCGCTGATATCTTTCTCACTTTTCATGATATTCAACTGGAACTTTTTTTATAAGATGCATTATAAATCAGGGTACAATGTTTTTATAGTTATAAATTGCTGTCGTTTACGCATGCGCCGTGAAAAATTATTTCCTTTTAACGTTCATATCTCATCGGATTTTTAATATTTTTATTTCCCGTTTTAGTATGTTCTTTCTCTTGTATTTTATCATCTTTCCTTAAGTTTTGATAAGGTTTGATCAAAAACTCTGCGTGTTATGAGCAAAAACCCTTCAAATAAAATTGCCGTTTTTTAATACACGTTTCATATCTTCGGAAGTATAAGTGGTATGTTCATAAAAATTTGTACAGTAATTATACATAGTATGCTAATTAATTACTGAAATGCATAGCTTATTCCGAGCTATTTTCGAAGAGTTATGGTCAAAAAGCGGTTTGTCTTCCAACCCCCCTTTTTGTCGTCCCCCAAATGCATGGATGATTTAATTTCAATATGGAAATGTCCGGTGAAATCTATATTTTGTATGACTAAAGTTAAAGAACAATTGGTCGCTTATTTTGCGATGAATGGTAGATTTTTCTTATGAATCTCAAGTGTTTCCCTTATTTTGATAACTACCTGTATTTCTAACCTACTTACAGAGTTCATACATGTTTTTTAAAACTTTGTTTTGACACATTTCCTTATAACCTATTTAAATAAATAGTTAAAAAGTAAAAATGTTTTATATTGCTGCTAATTTATCCTTTCAAACAATGTTATGCCAATATACCCCGATGCATCTGCCAACTTACCCCGACTCCGGGGTTAGTTGGCACTGTTGAGGAGCCTTAGAAGAATATTTTTCACGAGTTTCCCAGTGAATTTTAGATGATGTTCCTAGTGGATTTTTGTAGCCAAGATGTTACTCTATCAGAGGCATAAATTACTTTTGCCATAAATACAACGGAAAAAAATAGAAAAATCGAGAAGTAAAAACTATGCCAAGAAGGCACGGTCAACCCTATTATTTATTTTACTTGTAATCATAAAAATGCGTATTTATTCGAGAACTGTTGAGAGATTTAAGCACAATTAACAGGGCACTTTAGCCGTAGCTCAAAAATAAATAACCAAATAAATAAAATAAAATAAAATAAATAAATTAGTTTAAAAAAAAGGGGGGGGGGAGAAAAAATCAAGTAATGACACATTTTTTACTTACAGCTCATTCTTAGTTCTGCTGGGATCATTTTGCTTTTAATTCGTAACTAAAGGCTTCTATATTAGTTGTAAGAATCCTTAAAAAATTAAGTCACTTTATAGTAAGGATTACAAAGAATAAAAGAAATATTTTCCATATTTAATTGAACAAATGAGAAGTATCTAGTAGAAACTTGGTGTCGCACAAATACAACAAGTAGGATATGTTTTGATCAATTTTGAATTATTCATCTTTAAGCCAGTTTGCTTAGTTAAGATGCTCGCTTCTTCCTTTTCAAAACAGTTTGGAATAGAGATCGAACAAAATTGTATAATCTTAATACCCAAGAAAAACCTTCACTGTCCCCGACAAATCATCTCTTAGCTTTCATACAAAAAATTAATGTAACATGGCTTCTGAAAGATCCTTTCTCTGAAAGATCTAATCGCGAAGTTTTTTTTTTTTTTTTTTAGTTTCCCGGACGACTTAGTGCTCGGGATTAGTCGGACTCAGATTATGAGAACATTATTTTTTTGAGCAAAATCCCACTTATTATCCCACAAGTGTTCGTCCAGAACTAAACGAACTTTCCACACGTCAGCATTGATTTTATAACTGCAGACCAATCTTTGCAGCGACTGTCTTAGATTCCTATGTACAGTTTAAACAAATATACCTTCTGAAGAGTTAAAACAACTTTTGTACACAAAATCTAGCTGATGCAAAAAGAAAACGCATAAGGTGATATAAAACAGATTTCGAATTCATTCTCTCACCCCATTGGGTATCATGCTTCAATGAGTTCCAACTATAATTTTTTCAGCAAGAAATATTAATTAAACTGAAGATTTTTTTTTTCAATATTTAAATGGACAAAAACAGAAGAAAATACGAATGTTTTGGTATGAATAAAAGTAATTAAAAAAACCCCCAAAACATAGTTCCTACTTTGAATAAGCAAAAAATAAATAAATAATAAAGCAAGAATGATTATACACATAATATTAAACAAAGAAACTAATTTTAATAAGATATCATAACTAACTCTTTCTCACCAAAGCTTTATTTTATTTTTAACGGTTGCCAAAGAAAAGAAAACAGCATTAAAATATTTAAATATGGTTTCACAAGAATTTTGTTCTTACTTTTTAATGGTTGGCAAAATCAAAAATGAATAGTAATAATTATAAGTCATGTTCGATTTTACTTCCCAATTAACCCGGGCGATTGATCCTATGATGGTTGATGACGTGAAAGATTAGTGTCCGTTGAACATTTTCATGTACGAATCGGCTTACCGTTGACTCCATTACAATGCTTCTGATTGGTGCTTGGTAAACCCGAGTTAATCGGTTGATCTGTTCGAAAATTAATGTTTGTTTTAAAAATGCAGATTTTAATTCAGGTATATTGACGAAGACGCCGTAGTTTTTGACTTTATTTTATATAAAACAGGGCATTGGTTTTATTTTTAAAAATCCAATTTATCCACAAAATATGGACTTTTGTGATTGGTAAAAAAAAGGTTTCGCTTTAAAAAACAATGTTTACCACCGAAAATTAAGGATCACAAAACACTTCCCCAACAGTTGGGCAAGATGCCGAAAAACTTTTTGCTTCAACTGCTGTATACAATGCATTTCCTCGAATCACATTTTTTCCAACGGTTCGGTGTAGTTTTCTAGGTCTATGTTTCGATAGAATCATTGTTTTATGTTTATCTAGGGAGTGACGGAAAGTTACGGCATCTTCCCCAAACGAAAATACGGCGTCTTAGCCGAAGTCATTTAACACTATTTCAATTACTCTCAACAGAGAGGCAAAAATGACAAAACACTCTTAATCCTGCGGTAAATCTAAACCAATTTATGTATGCTCTCGATGTACATGCTCCTTTATTCTAACTGAGTGGATAGCTGCTTTTGTTGATACTTCTGGGTGTAAAACATGATACGGCATCTTCTCCTAATTTGCCCTATCAAGATGCTTTCTATCAAAAATATAACCGCTTGCAATTTTCTCACTAAGTGGTTTGAGGTCAATTCACTTTGATGAAATCTAATAATTTTCAACTTTAGCCAGTGTTACAAAAGAGTGCACTTCGATTTTTCTATTTATTTTTTTATTTTTAAATCTTCCTTTAAATAAAAAATTGGGATTACATTCAGAATCTTTAAAGTTTTCACAATTTTTTGGTACAAAAAAAAAAAACCGCTGTTGTTTTAGATAAATAGGTTTAAAATGCGTGTTTTGGAATAATTTTGGCCTCTAAAAACTAATGACTAGTTGGACCAAATTTCTGTGAAACTTGAATATAATAGAGAGATAGAAAGAATATAACAGAAATATAGGGAAAGATACGTTACGATGGTCATAAGTGAATTCAGGAATTTTTTACAAAACTTTCACAAAGCATGCAGCGGTTAATGCACTGGGGAAGATTGAGGATGAATTAATCAGCAGAGAGCAGGAAGTTAAAAAAAAAATAAAAAAAAAATTAGCCGAAGTATAGAGAAAAACGTCACCCTCCCATTTTAAGGCAAAGAAGGTACAAGTGCGAAAGCCTCACAGGAAGAAAGAAAATATTTGTTCTCTGCCGTTTGTCATCATTTTACGTAAACAAAATGTCAGGAAATTGCTGGTCAGAGACTCTAAGAAGGTCAGACTCTTTTGCCGCAGCTTGCGAAGAGAAATAAATTTTTAAATTTATCTTTTACGTGTTGAATGTTTGAAGTCCATGTGGAAGAACTCTCTAATTTTTTTATATTATACCTAATATCATTTGGTGTATGTTCTCCCATATGGATTTCACATGAAAAGCTCCTTGTTAACACACTCGAAAACTGGAGAACAAAAGCTCATTTTAGTCTTCGAAAATGGGGGAATTTTTGTTTAACATTAAAACACATGCGGAGTGTTTTACAACTTCAAACTGATCTGTTCACTTCATATCGCTTAGAAAAAACAAATGAAGCAGTGAGAAGTAACAGAGTGTATTTTTCATCAACTTTGTAAAAGTAAAATCAATCGTTAAGGCTATGTAACTGTTTTGCATAGTAAAATATATTGTAGTTGAAAGGTAACGGGAAACGACATTTATCTTCAATGCTCTTACTGACTTATCTAATATTTAATAAAAAAATTAAAACGTATAGTGATGAAACTTAACGCTCGATTGCCCAAAGTTTTAAATGAGCATAATTGTGACATTTATATTGAAGTATTAACGAAAAGTTGCGACGAATGATGTACAGTATATCTCTGTATCTCTTTTAATTTACAAAATACGTAACTTTGACAAGCTTTATTATTTTATTTTTTAAATTTCAACATATTTGGAAAAGGCTTTTGAGTAACATGATTTTTTTTACTGCAAATTTACCAGTGAAACTAATGACGTTAATAATATTAATTAAAATAAAAAGATCCTAAAATATATCATGAAAAGTTGCGTTGTTAAATAAGTGAAATCGTGAGTAAAAAATCGTTCTTTCAAATATGCTTGAGCATTTACAAATGTGGGTTAGTAGTAATGAAAAGAACATGAGGTGAAATGGGTCGCTACTGGTTTATACAAATGAACTTATAAAAAAAAAAGAAAAAAAAATCTGTACCGATCGATAATGGAGGGTACATTAGCGACCTAAATGGAATTATTGTTGTTGATAAACTCGAAAGTTTGCCCTACAATTCTTCTGCCTTGCATTTGCAATGAATACCATCACGTGTTAATTTCAAATATAACGAGATCGCTGAATGGTCATGCAAAACAGATTACTTCCTTGCTTCATGTTTGTGTCGAGCCTTTAACCTATCCCGAAATCTAACCTGAAAGAAAAGCTCTGGTAAAGAATTTCTAGAAACAACAACCAACACATTCACAATATAGTAGTTCTGGTCCTGGTACTGCAATAAAGGGGGAAAAAAGTGACTGGATTGCTCAGACTCGGTTAATTTCTGGACATTTGAGAACCCTCAGATTCTCAGGTGGCATTCACAAATCCCCAACTTCCACCAAGTGTGACAACAGTGAGGTCTCAGCACATCTTCTCAGTTGTGTGGGCTTAAATAGAGAGGATCTGCTAAAAGGGCGTAATTTTGTACTGGAGGTTACGAAGACGAATGAACTCGTGGATCTGATCTGATTCAGATCAGAAGGATTAGTAAGAAGAAAATGATGAAATTTTATCTATCCAGCTAAGATAATACTTGACTCAGACACTCTATACATTATAAATCGAGTTAGAAAAAAAAAGAAAGAAAACCTTTAGTACAAAACGCTCCCTCTCACTCTGCACTGAATGTTGTTAATGAAAGATTGATTGAAACTACAAGAGATATCATACGTCTCATTCCATATGATATGATGCCGACGATAAACTACACAAAATTTGAAAAACGATGAGAGATATATCTTAAAAAAGCAAGAGCTGGAGTGATGCATCTGATATCTGTCAGTAATATACTGATAAAATAGAAGAGAGAAAAAATGTGTCCGTTCTGGTACACATATCCTCGTACTATACGGTTTGAATACTATGAGAACTAAGTTTGATAAAGGAAATATCTTATCAGTTTTGAGAAGAATATTAGTTGATGAAAATAACATTTATAAACACAGTCGTTTTAATTATGGGAAAGCTGGGCGCGTTCAGATCAGGACAAGAAAGATAAAAGTCCAATACTTTCTCTTTGTGGGTTTCATTCTTTTCACTATCATGTTAGTTGAATATTTTTAGTCTATTCGTAGCTCAATCGCGGAACTATTTCTGATACGGTGAAGTCATAATTAAATTTTTACTCGGTCTAGAACACCCAGAATTGAAATTCTACTTTTAATCTATCAAAAATGTACTTCGATCGCTAATACAGTACTGGTCTCTAGCATATCGCTAGATAAGCGTAGTTTACAACATGCAATTTTTTAGAAAAGTAAAAACTGCGTAAAATATTTCTTTACTTGGACACAAAATTCTTTCTAGACTACGAAAATACCTTTTTCAAGCAAACAAATAATTGCTATTTAGTTTTTTCAGTTAACCCTCGTTTATCGCGGTTTATCCGTTCCAGACTTTTCCATGATATTTGAATATCCCTTATATACAAGATATATACTACATACCCAATTAATTAAAACCCCACCAATCACCACTGTGCCAACCCTGGAGATGGTCCAAATTCGTATGAGTTGGTTGAATTGAAAAATAAAATGCTTCATTTTATTTTCAAACAAGTATTGAGTTCTTGAAAAGACTTTGCCCCCATAGTTCTGTCACTTGTTTGTGAAAAGACATTGCATTCTAGTTTGAAATGCAGGTATAAAGTTCTACGCTAACTCTCAGTGCACTGAGATAAAGTTTCATGAAAAGTACACTTTTTATCATATTTGAATGACAAAATTGTTATTCTTTCGCAGCATTAAGCATAAGCCATGCATCGAATGAGCTTATTAAATAATTTATATATATTATTACACAAGTTACGAGCAAAAACCATAGTTGAACCTAGGTGTATGGTACCAAGAGGTCACAAACAGGACACTTTTTCCCTTTCTTCGGCAAAGTTTGATCACCCCTGCCTGGGTCCACCGAAAGTCAGCCATTAAGTTTACGGTACATTTCAGTTTAGATACTAAATGGCATGTTATAATCACAAGGTTTTATTTGGCTGATGCCCAATGCACAGAGATAATCGAATTAAAAAAAATGTTGATTAGGGAAAATTTCTACGTCGGGCTCCACTTAACGAATTTTTACAGGTTTCCAAAGTTTTTTTTTTTTTAACGTAAAGAAAAAGTATGTGTCTTCTAAAATTATAAGAAGAAACGTTAGTTTAGTGATAGTGTGTAAAAACTTTGTTGAATGCATAATGCTAACAATATGAAAATGTGATATTTATAATAATGTCTAATAGGGTCTTATTTCCGCATATTTTGAGTAATATGTAAAATACTAGCATTGTAATATTGTCGAAAGAATTTTTTTTCTGGTTAGAGGACTCTAATTATTTCTGAAACGAAATTAAAAGGTAGCGAAGAAGTTTTTTGATCTTGAACTAGGGAAACGTTCGCTTTATAAATAAAGAATCCTATATCGCGGAAATTCACTTATCGCGGTAGAGTCCGGAACGGATTAAGCGTGATAAACGAGGGTTGACTGCATAACAATCAAGCCATGTCAAATGTCAACAATCAAGCTTTGGAAAATGACAAAATACATTTCCGCAAAGAGCAATAGCCCGATTAAAGAATGAATGCTGTGCCTATCCTGCAATTGAAGCTCAAGAAGAAGCACAACTGAGTTTTTGAGTCCTACTTAAAAGTATTTTGTATAGATTTTGGTTTTCTTAATTGAAAAAAGAATAAAAGAGAGGTTCTTAGAATGAAGTAGGCCACGTATGTAGCTTTCATGTGAAAATAAAAGTGTTCTGAGGTGCTTTCTTCTTGTAAATGGTCATATGAGCACGAAATCAAAGCTCGGTGCTCAGGCTTCATTTTCAGGCCATTTATTTACATTGACCAAAATGGCCGCTTATTGGAAGCATTATCACACCATAATAAAAAAAAATTCTCATGCGGGGGGGGGGGATTGGAATATTGCAGGTTGGTTTTCTACCTACCCCTTACCAGGTAGAAAGGGAGTTAGTTCAAAGGTTAACTGCAAGTTGCTATGTAAACGGATCTTAGGGGAAATGCAGGGGTGCCCATCCCCCCCCCCCCAAGCTCAGTGGCGCAAATTCCCCCCCAAAAATTTACACAACCCTCTTATGCTTTTTATCTTTTTCACCCCTTTTTTTAATTTTATTTATTTTTTTAAATTTATTTTTTTAAATTGTTACTATTATTTTTTATATATTATTAATTTTTTAAAAGTTCGAATTGTGCGTGGAATAGAATCGCGTTTTTTTCCTTCCAGACATTCCAAACACACACACACGCACACAAATAAAAAAATAAATAAATAATAGTAAGGAAATAAAAGAAATAATTTAAATTTAAAAAATTAATTAATGATTAATTTTTATTGAAAAAAAATCTGTTTCTAATTTAAATAAAAAAATATTTTTTTTTTAATTAAAAAATAAATTAGTAATGAAAAAATAAATTAATAAATAATTTAAATAAATAAATAAATTAGTTTAAAAAAATCCCCCCCCCCAAAAAAAAAAATTTTTTTTTGATGGCGCAACTTGCGCCATAATCCACCCACCCTGTGCGCACCCCTGGGGAAATGCCTTGTATTTCCTTTGTAAACGTACCAGTTAAGAAGGCTGTATCGTGTGTAGACATTGCTCGTATTTTTTTAGGTTAATTACTTCTGAGAAAATTTAGAGATGTACTTCTAGTTTAAAGGTACGTAAAATGGTATGTATTACATGTAACTCCAGCAGTATTGTAACCGTCATATCATAATCATATATTTGATACATTTTCTGAATGATCTAAATCTGTGATACTCTCCCCTCCCCCCCAAGTGATGTCGCCAGAGAGAACGTGCTTAATTTGGCTAAACCTGCACAAAAAATAATGTATGGGGGGGGGGGGAATATGAAAGTGACCAAAAAGCGATTTCAAAAAAACGAAGATCAAAGTTTGATTTATCGTAACTCCCTTTGTAGTTACTAGAGTTTTCATGTACATTTCAGTCGATTCTCATCTTTTTTCCCCCTTGTTGTTCTACCAGATGATATTAGGCCTTCATAGCCCCTAGATAGCGCTAATATCTCAAAATTGACGAAAAAGTGACTTTCATCTTTTTTCCCCCTGGCCCTTCATTTTTTAACTAAATTTACCGCGGACCTTAGAAAGCTCGGTAGGCCGTTGAATATCACTGATCTAAACAATCATTGAAATAAATATAACTGTTAACTAACATAAATTTGCATGGCAAAAATTATCATTACATTACATAACGTTTACCATTACGCAAAATGCGTTGCATTATACTATTCTTATGGTATAATTTCAATATGCATATCTAATGTACTGAAATACCTTCGTTTTTTTTTTTTTTTTTTTGATCATTTTTAGCACAAGAATTTCATTTCAGAAGCATTCTATCTTATTAGAAGATGTCCTGTTGCAGTGTTCGAATACTCATTAATGAGTAGTTAGTGATGTGACTACTTTGCCTTGATGTACTTTCATTTCCTATCATTAATTTACTTAATTGCTTGGTTTAGGGCGTTGTTACAAAAGTCAGAACGTTCGCGTTTTATTCTTTATCATTTACGTAGAAAAAAGATCTGCGAACATACTTGAAGAGCGTAATGTAGGGAATGTGAGGCAAATGTGGGACTCTTCTAGTTGAAGATACAAATTTACTGCCAAAAAGGAAAAATAATTTTAATCAAAAATACACCGTTCTCTTTTTATGTAGTGTAATTATCAAAATAGATTTCTTATTGGGAAATATATTTTGAAAATTTTTCCATTTTGAAAAAAAAAAAAAAAAAGGAAAATATCTACTCTATTTTACTTCGCCCCACATTTTCAGCTCAAATTTACTGAATACTCTACCTATTTTTAACCTAAATTAAATTGGTGCTGAATTTAATTTTTAAATAATGTAATTTAAATGAGAAATATTGGGGAGTGTTTCAAGTTTTTTTTCCGAACATATACAGAAACGAGCTAAAGACTAAATTTATTTGTTTTATGCTATTTTGAGTTGTTCATCTGATATTTTTGGGGCAAAATTAAAGCGACTGTATAATTTCTGACTTTTATCGTGCTATCACTCGTTATTATAATTCCATGGTAAATAATATTAAAACGAAAGCAATGATCATTATTCAATAACAGACTGCAAAATTTGCCATGAAAGATAATTAGCTAATGATCAACTAGTACTTAACCTGTTGTTAAGTTACTTTTGATTTAGACCAGTTCAACTATTGGATAAACTCCTTTTTTCTTGATTTACTACTAAAACTGCGTTCAAGATTACAGAAACTCCCAAAGAAAAAAATGTATTTTTTATTGATATAACTTTCTAACTCGCTTTGTCGTAAAAAAAGTCATGTTGCTATATTTGTATGATACAGAAGCAAGCTCTTTGTAAATAGCAGCTGAAAAAAAAAAACATACATGCAATTTAATGCATCAGAAATTTATCTAAATAAAGAGTAACGGAATCGTTCTATATTCAGTTTGTGAGAACAGCGCTAATTGAGTAAGCTGTATTTGTTTAAGTACTTATCTGAATTTTTCTTCTCTAATTTTAGGGCTCTCGTTGGTGCCCCACGAGCAAATTCGACCATATTAAGGGAACAACTTCACCAACCAGGGGCGCTGTTCAGCTGTCCAATATTGCCAAATGATGTTAATGTTGAATGTCTAGAAGTAAAATTGGATGGTAGAGGTAAGAGATTTCTTGTTATTTATGCTGCTGCAAAAGTTAACTTTCTTGAAAGCAAGCACACATTTCTATTTTCCTGACGATTCCATATTCCACAGCGAATCTTGAGCTATTAAGACCGTATAAATGTGAAGTACCAGGAAATGTTTGGCGGTTGGGTGATTGGTGCTCGGTATTGTGTAATGGAAAAAATGAAACAAGTGTCGAAAAAAAGCTACCTTCATTGTTGGAGTTGAATTAACAATACAAATATATCAGCGTGTTTATTTGTGGTTGCAATTACGGTACACTCGTAGTAACAGATTTCTACCGATCTTAATAAAAATTATTGATTTCAGTTTTTGTAATTACAATTCAGTCTTATATAGTTATTGCGTTTGTTACGTATCTATTAGCTGATATTTGCGTATAAATGTATTTAAGAAGTAGAAATATTAATATACATAACTGCGGTATTTTTTCAGGGTAATATGGTACTGCGGGTCAGGGTACTGCGGTATTTTTTCAGGGTGTTGGTACCTAGTATTTTGTTGACGTTACCTGAAATTCCGGCATAGAAAAGCAATTCATATTATTATGAAATGGAAAGTTTGAACAATTAAAAGTTACAGTAGTTTTTTTTCCAACATTTAGGTTTTTTAACTTTATAGAAAGAATTATCGCAGATTATCTTTTAGCCATACTTTAAATCTTTAAACAATGACTTTTCTTCAACATGGCCACAATATGTTTCTTTTTTTATGACGGTAAAATTTTTTTCCTTATAAATCATTACATTGTGGTTGTATTACATGTTTTTTTTTTTTACCTCGCATTCATTCTAGAATGTTTAAAAAAATGAGATTTTCAAAATAACTTTCCTCTCTTTTTATTAAAATCATCCAATTCAGTTTTTGACTCGTGGATATTTATGTTACCTTTGTTGCTGACTAGGTTAATTAATTTTTCCGAATGCTACGGATAGGCTATATAATACTATACACTTCACAGAAGTGTATAGTATTATATAGCTTACTTGATGTAGAATTGTTTTCTGTGTCAAGCAAACGATTGCACTGCATAATTCACGTGGCATAGTTATGATCTTCAGTTACTTATGATGTTAATTCGTACATTATTGTTTAAGAATAGTACATACACCCTTGCAAGCTAAAATAACAAAAAGAAATTGTAAACTGACATTACTTTACCTTTGCTTATTTGTACAACAACGTTAGAAAATTAAGAAAAGTCATTAGAATGTGAATTTGATACGTTTTGCGCTATTATTGTATAGTACTGTAAAATGGGGTGAATCGGTACACTTTTCAGCTTTGATTGTAAAAAAAGTAGTTAAAAGATTTTTTTTAAGTTGATTTTTTGGGTAAAAACTTCGGTCTTGCTTTGCTTTTGATATTCCAAGCAAAGACAAAACATTTTGAACAGTTATTATTTATACATATAGGAAGTTAGGGGTGTTCCGAATCACCCCGCTGTTAGGGGTCAATCGGAACACATGTTAAAATTTTTATTTTTTTCAATTTAACCAGTAATAGGTCTCACAAACAAGAGAAAAAACTGATGGGGGAGAATAAGAGCAGATATTTACTGTCAAATAAAATTTTATTTTATATACCAGCTTATGATTTGTCAAAATTCAAAATAATTTTGAACTTATGAATTTTGATTGATCATGTCGTCCACAAATATGTACTTTTCCTTAAAACAAGCAGTTGTGGCTTGGCTTAAGTTTTTTCATAGCATCTTCTGGGATAAACGGTACCTTTTCTTTAGTTTCTTAAAATATCTGGGTTTCGGGGTTCGTTCTGTTAGATTTTCCCACTTATTCATTACTGCCTGTGTGCTGGACTTTTGCTACATAAAGTCTGTATGACTTTCCCCCATGTATTTTAAGTAAAAAGAAGTCTCCTAGAGCAAAAATATTTTTAAATCTGCAATTTTCTGTCATTCTAAGATCTAGTTGCTCACGAGAAGGGATAAGCAGTAATAAATCCATATCCTTGTCTTGACAAGAAGAATTGGGTTAGAATCTTGATTTTCAAACAGTTTCCTTCACATAAGTTTGAATTGGAACAACATAACAAAGTGTTCCTATTCACCCCGCAAATAATTATCTTATGACATTATGAAGAATTTTTCATTTTTATGCCACAATTAAAATATGTTGTCTCTTTTAATATTGTACTCTGTAGTTCAGATATATACATAATTAAAACATAATATTCTTAGATTTGAGATATAAAGGGGTCTGTACTTACATACAAAGTTTTGCAGACTATGAAAACTTGATGATTTTGAGCGTCCGGCTTGCAGCCTTGCACAGAAACCAATAGTGTTTCCAAAATGACAAAAATATTTTTTTTTTCTATTTCTAATAATATTACCTTTCTAAAAAAATTTAACTGCTAAAAATACCCGAAGATATATTTATAAAGAATTTTTTTGTATGATCAGGAAGTTTTGTTCCGAATCACACCGCTGTTCCTATACATTAGGGTGAGTCGAAAAAATCGATTTTTTTATTTCGAAATCGCATTACCTCTCAAAAGTTGTGATTTAGTATCCACAACTTGGGAAAAATAGGAAAAAAATTCTAAGTTGACGTCTTCGGTTCGCGCATGAGGCTCAAAGTTGGAAAAAATATGTTAAAAATGGAAATTTTCAAAAAGAAAAAAGAAAAAAAAAAAACTAACTTTTTATAATGCAAACACCATAAGCTGTAAATATTTTGTGCATTTTTAATCTAAAAAAATATTTTATAGCTTTTACATACGATCTTTAGTTTGCACATCAGCCTTAAATTGGGCTAAAATCGCCTACAATGTCAAATTTCGAAAATATCGATTTTTTTTATTTCGAAATCGCATTACGTCTCAAAAATTGTGGTTTGCTATCCAAAATTTGGGAAAAATAATTTTAAAAAATCTAAGTTGACTCCTTCGGTTCGCGCATGAGGCTCAAAGTTGGAAAATATATGCTAAAAATGGAAATTTTCAAAAAATAATTTGAAAAAAAAACTAATTGTTTTCTATCGAATCTGAATCAAATTGTTGGTAGATAACATAATTTGAACCGAAAAATATACACATAACTTTTAGAAGATACATTCTGTTTGTGCATAAGGCTCAAAATATGAAAAAAAAAAAAAAAAAGTCAAAAACTGAACCAGAACGCACTACGTCGGCACTGTGCCGGTATATTTTTATTCTACAGTCGACTTTTCTAGACATTACACATATTCTAGGAGACAGTTCCAAGTCCCTGCAGTCTGCACCCCCTTTGGTTGTCACTTAGTCAGCTAGACCCGCCAAACAAACAGCATCTTTAATTAGCAACTGAAAGTGAATCAAAAAGTGCAGCGTGTTTAGCTTTGGGTGAGTTTTTTTTTGTAAATTTATAGTATATTTTTAAGCTCAAGTTTTGTTATACTGTTCTCCGTTCTCCGACTAATAAATAATGGAACCCCGGAAAACTTCTAAACGTTTAATTGTTTGTCCGTTTTTTGGTGCACCGAAAGGGTTAAGTCAAAGTGTTTTACCCACATGTGCAGATGTGTTGTTAACTTGTTTTGAAGAAAAATCGCAATCTGTAAAAGGCGAACCTTTTTCAAGGATTTCGGATTGCATATCTGCTTAAATAGCAGAAATTTACTGCAAATCTTCTATACCAATGTACAGTGGTAATACCAATGTGCGTTCTATACCAATGTACAGATGTATAGTGTACATCTACAAGAGATTGGCTTTTTAGCACAACAATTCATTGCACACCTGAAAGAAGCAACGTCAAAAAGTTTAGACTTCGCTTAATTAACAAAATGATTGAGTTTTGTCTTGAAGTTCAATTTATCTTTATCACGACTAAATGACTTTCTCAAAGTGTAGTATTATGATAATCCTTTATCAATTTTACAATACATACATGACTGACCGTTGGTATAGAAGCTTTGCAGTAAATTTCTTCTATGAGCTATGCAATCTGAAATCCTTGAAAAAGGTTCGCCTTTTACAGATTGCGATTTTTCTTCAAAGCAAGCTAACAACACATCTGCACATGTGGTTAAAACACTTTGACTTAACCCTTTCGGTACACCAAAAGACGGACAAATAATTAAACGTTTAGATGTTTTCCGGGGTTCCATTATTTATTATTCGGAGAACGGAGAACAGTATAACAAAACTTGAGCATAAAAATATGCTATAAAGTTACAAAAAAAAACTTACCCAAAGCTAAACACGCTGCACTTTTTGATTCACTTTCAGTTGCTAATTAAAAATGCTGTTTGTTTGGCGGGTCTAGCTGACTAAGTGACAACCAAAGGGGGTGCAGACTGCAGGGACTTGGAACTGTCTCCTAGAATATGTGTAATGTCTAGAAAAGTCGGCTGTAGAACAAAAATATACCGGCACAGCGCCGACATAGTGCGTTCTGATTCAGTTTTTGACATTTTTTTTCATATCTTGAGCCTTATGCACAAACAGAATGTATCTTCTAAAAGTTACATATAATTTTTTGGGTTCAACTTATGTTATCTACTAACAATTTAAAGCAGTTTCGATAGAAAAAAAAATTACTTTTTTTTTTAAATTATTTTTTGAAAATTTCCATTTTTAGCATATATTTTCCAACTTTGAGCCTCATGCGCGAACCGAAGCAGTCAACTTAGATTTTTTATTTATTTTTCCCAAATTTTGGATACCAAACCTCAACTTTTGAGAGGTAGTGCGATTTCGAAATAAAAAAAAATCGATATTTTCGAAATTTGACATTGTAGGCGATTTTAGCCCAATTTAAGGCTGATGTGCAAACTAAAGATCGTATGTAAAAGCTATAAAATATTTTTTTAGATTAAAAATGCACAAAATATTTACAGCTTATGGTGTTTGCATTATAAAAAGTTACAGTTTTTTTTTTTCTTTTTTCTTTTTGAAAATTTCCATTTTTAACATATTTTTTCCAACTTTGAGCCTCATGCGCGAACCGAAGACGTCAACTTAGAATTTTTTTCTTATTTTTCCCAAGTTGTAGATACTAAACCACAACTTTTGAGAGGTAATGCGATTTCGAAATAAAAAAATCGATTTTTTCGACTCACCCTACTATACATCTCATTTTACAGTACCGTAAAATGGGGTGTATAGGAACAGCGGGGTCAATCGGAACAAAACTTCCAGACCGTACAAAGAAATTCTTCATAAATATACTATTGGGTATTTTTCGCCATTAATTTTTTTTTTTTTAGAAAGTAAAGATCATAAGAAGTAGGAAAAAATTACTTTTGTAAATCTGGCAACGCTACTGGCTTCTAAGGAGGGTTGCACGTGGAATGCTAGAAAATATCACATTTTCATAGACTCCAAAACTTCATATGCAAGAACAAACCTTCTTATATTTTAAACCTAAGAGTGGTATGTTTCAATTATACATGTATCTGAACAACAGAATACCACGTTAGAATTTACATTTTTTATAAATTGTGTCATAAAAATGAAGAATTCTGAAAAATGCCATAGGAAAAAAAATTGCGGGGTGAATCGGAACACTTTGTTCTGTTGTTCCAATTCAAACTTATTTGAAGGAAACTGTTTGAAAAATCAAGATTCTAACCACAATTCCTCTAATAAAGACAAGGACAAGGATTTATTACTGTTTATCCCTTCTCGTGAGCAACTAGATCTTAGAATGACAAAAAGTTGCAAATTTCATTAGATTTTTTTCTCCTTGAGACTTCTTTTTATTTAAAATACGAGGGAGAAAGTCATATAGACTTTATATAGCAAAAGGCAAGCACACAGACAGTGATGAATAAGCGAAAAAATCCTTCAGGACAATCCCCGAAACCCAGAGATTTTAAGAAACTAAAGAAAAGGCAGAGTTCATCTCAGGAGATGTTATGAAAAAACTTAAGCCAAGTCACAATTGCTAGTTTTAAGGACAAGTACATATTTGTGGACGACATGAGTGACTTCCATTCGTGTTAAATCTTTGTATTTCAATTCAAAAGCATTTCTTAAAATTACTTTTCATTTTTCATAAGTTCAAAATTATTTTGAATTTTGACAAATTATAAACGTTTACTGGTATTGAAATTATACTTTTATTTGACAGTAATTATCTGTTCTAGTTCTCCCCCATCAATATTACTCATGTTTGTGAGACCTATTACAGGTTTCATGGAAAAAAATAAAAATTTTAACATGTGTTCCGATTGACCCCTATCAGCGGGGTGATTCGGAACACCCATAATTTCCTATATATTTTAATAATAACTGTTCAAAATGTTTTGTGTTTGCTTGGAATATCAAAAGTAAAGCAAGACCGAAGTTTTTACCCAGAAAATCAAATTGAAAAAAAATCTTTTAACTGCTTTTTTTACAATCAAAGCTGAAAAGTGTTCCGATTCACCCCATTTTACGGTAGCTAATTTAATTTAAACAAAACTTTTATGACTCTTTTTTTTTTCGGTCCAAAAGTACTTTCGAAACTTTTTTCTTTATTTTTCAAGTCAAAAAGTATTTGTAAGTTTTTTTTAACTTTAAAAATTATAAATAGTCTTCATCTTTTTCAAAACTTTTTTACTATTTTCAGTTTTGTTTTCACAAAACAAGATTTTTCTTTTGGTTTTTTGTACATGACACGTACGTAAAAGGCTTTAATGAAAAAGCAGATAATGCTTTTTCTAAACCAGTTTAATACTTGACGAGATAGTGCCAAAGTCCATTAATATTTTACAGTGTAGTATGTACTTATTGTTGCTGAACGGCCATACCTTTTCATACAGTATGTTTAAATACAGCTGTGCTACAGCTAATTCGCATCGAGCTTAACACAGCTGCTCTCATTAAGAAAAAGGTTTTTTCGTGTTTTCTTTTGCTTTGCTTTTACACTACATATGCATTGAAATGTTTAATAATTTTATACTTTTCTCATTAGCAGAAACAATAATTTTCTCTGAGAAAGTGTTTTACAGTCATCTCTAATGTACAATTAGATATTAAATAAATTGTTTTTTGAAATTATTTTCATTTAGAAAGTTATTTAACGATAATTCTCGTTCTTTAAAGAGAATCACTCAAAAATGTAACGAAAGCAATTAATTTTCAATTTCAAAAATTTAATGGCTATATTTAATTTCGTTCTTGATTTTGTGTTTCCTTTTTTTTATTAATGTATTTATTTTTAATTATTAATTTTCGGATATTTTTGTGCTTTTTAGTCATTGAAAAAAAAAGGGTAACTACTAAAGTTTTGGGTTTTCTTTCGAAACAGTTGAAAGAAACGAAAAATTTACCTGAATGTTACCAATAGTGCGTTAATCTCTGGAGGTGTATTACGTTATCGAAATATTGTTTAGATGTACTTAACTCCCATGATTCCAGTAAAAAATTTACACTATACTGTATTTCTGGTTTCTTCTCTGATTTCTATAATCGTTTCGCAAGCATTCAAAACCTATTTAAGCATTAATTCACGGTTGCAAGACTTTCAATGTAAGAATACAAAGTACCCCTTTCCTGTTTAATTCCCATTGAGTTCAAACTGGAGATTAAAAAAAAAAACATCAAATTTGATTTTTATGTATATTTCATTCAATATTTTACACCTATAGGAAACACACAGACAGAAGGAGGAAATGAACATACTTATTATGATAAAAAAGATGATATGTGGCTTGGAGTCAGCTTGGATATACAGCAGCATGTAGAACAAAAAGATATTGTTGTAAGTATCGCTACATCGAAAATGAATTGATCCCGTCATTTTTTTTTTCCTATTTTTGGTAACATAGTCCTTACATTTACTTATGAGCCCCTTTCCATTTCGGTTAAGCTTAGAAATACGTACGTAAAAAATAAGGTTTTAATAAGGGATGGACCGGATAGTGATTTTGCCGGATACCGGATATCGGATATCTGATGGCTCATCACAAGCTGGATACCGCATATCCGGAATTGTACCGCCTGATATCCTGCGGACATCCGGCATTACAATTACATTGCATGTTCGCTTATTTTTATGTAATGCAGCTTCAAAACAATAAATCAAAGTTGTTCCTCGCATCATTTCTTTTAAGAACATGTTAAATACATTTAAATTAATTTTTAAAGCCTCTATTTTATTGTACAAGGAGTAGCGCTACATATGAAATGAAACACTAGTATATTGTGATTTTTTTTCTAAATTATGTATTTTCATCAAAAGAGACAAAAATTTAAAAGGTAGAATTAAATATTTCTGTATGTACTCAAAGTTTAAGTTTTTAATTATTCTTAGTTTAAATTTTAAAGCTTTTCTGTTTCAATATCATTTCAATAAGTTTCTACGTAAATGATACAGTTATTAAATATTTCACCAAGATTATATACACGATAATTGATTTACAAAAAAGAAAGAAAGAAAAAAGAAGAAAAAAACTAAGCTCAGATAAAGTTGTTGTTTTTTTTTATTTCAAATTAATACATATTTTATTAGAATTTTATGAATTTAAACTTCATTACAAAGTAACACATTTTCTTATTTCTAATTTTGCAATAATATAAAGCAAAATTTTTCTTTGAAATTTTTTTTTAAAGAATAATACGCATGTAATTTTTCTAACACACAAGTTAAAGAAGAAAATATTAAAACAAGACCAGTGTGTTAAATAATAATAATAAACTTATACTCAAATAATCAATTACAAATTTTATATCACTCCAAAAAACAAAGGTACATATTTTGTGAAGATTCAAATCAGCAGTTTAAATATATTTTTAAGAATTACGCTAAAGTTATCCACTTTTTAAAAAACAAATGAGTAAACTTATACTTAAATAATCAACTTGAAATTTTACTTTAGTTCCGAAAAATTAAGATATACATTCTTAAAAGTAGCAAATTATCATTTTAAATACATTAAGAGTCATGCTAAACACATTCCCTTTTTAAAAAAACAAATTAATAAACTAATTCTTAAACAATCACCTCGAAATTCAACTTCATTTTGAAAAAAAAAAAATATACATTCTTTGATGCAAATTTTATAGTTATGGGTTATTCCAGCAAAATGTTACAAATCATGTCTGAAATTGTCGAGTTAAGTTTATCAAATGAAGTAATTTTCGCCAACTAATCGTTGTTTTAAAATTTATTCTCTGTTTATTTGTGCATAATAAATATGGCTTGTATATGAGTCATTCATTAAGGGTTTTGAATAGTTGGACCACTTTGTGTAACAGAGGAGACAAATGAGGTTTGAAAAATATATTTCTAATCGTAAAGAAAAGTTAATTACAGAACAAGTATAAAATGGACTAAACATCCTAAAACTAATTCTGTCTGCAATTTCAAGAAAAAATATTTTTTGCACCATTAATGCGACTGTAACAGAGTGGACATCCCACAGTGCAAATTAACTATCATCAGCAAAGAATTTTAGGCTTATCTTACTTGCTGACTATATAATTCAATGTATCTAAGTAATCACAGCAGATACATAACTTATACTTCTTTGAAAAAATATCACATTGAATGCAATTGCTTATCTAATTTCTGAAAGGCTTGTAACAGAGTGGACAGTTTTAAACATAAAAAAATCTAGGAACAAAGATAAATAAGTGTTTTTCCAAGATTTTTTTGTTTACATACATTAAAATCAACAGAAAGGGTGTCAGAAACATTTTTTGTGCTGTACATTGCAAATGATTTTGTTGTTCCATTTCAGCTTAATCTTAAATTGCATTTTAAGTCCTAGCAATTTGAAGCTGGGGCAGATTATATTTTCCTTCTTTTGCTAAAAAAATTTTTTTGAGTCCTTTATAAATGGCTTATGCCTAAATAAGTAACACTTGGTTACACACAATTACATGGAGAACAAATAAAAAAATACAATTAATTGGTGGTAAATATTAAAATTAATTACCAAAATTCTGAAGTATCGGGACTGATTTGTACCATTTTCGCTGAAATGACCGATACATTATTATTATTATTTTAAATTATTCTAAACATGTTCACTTAAAAAAATAAATTAATAAACTTATATCTAAATAATTGACTTAAAGTTTTACTTAAATTCCAAAAAACAAAATACACTTTCTAAAGATGCTAATTAACATCTTAAATACAGTCGAGTCTCAATAGCTCATATAGTCCCAAGGGACCGGCTAAAAGCTTAGAGTTATTTGTTAGTTCGAGTTACAAGCAGTTCCTACCATCTTTTCAAGAATTTGGGACCAAATGAAAACTTTGAAATTAAGGTATATTTGAGTTTATAAAGCTTCGAGTTATCGAGACTCGATTGAATGTTATTGAGGGTCATGCTCAACATGTTCTCGAGGAGTTACGGAGCGGCGTGACAGACGTGAACAGATTCTAATAGCAGAGAAATATCTTTTCTGAAAGGAAGGGATTACAAAAAGAAAGAACGAAACAAAGTGCAAGATTCAAAATTTCGTTACTACACACATTCAAACTCTCTCTCTCTCTCTCAAAAAAAAAAAAAAAAAGCATGGCTTAAGTTGCGACGATTCATGGGGACAGATGTTTACATTATCTAGAAGAACACTTTCGCCAATGTTAGATAGGTTATTTATCGTATGTTATTTTCAATTATAATAAAGCAATAATAGTGGCAAAGTAAAAAAATATTTAATTACAACATCATTGGGTGTTAACAGATCGCAATCTTTGTTAGAAGTACAAAAGCTAAAAATAAAAGAATTCAATAAATAAAATAATTTGAAAATTTATATTAAAAGCTACTGCGATTAATTTTTATGAACTAATGATATGATCGTAAGTTTTTTTTGACATTTTATTGCACATTAATCCTTGTAGGTTTGTAGCTTTTTCTTTCTAAATATTTTAACGAAAACATTTTTGAAAAGCTGAAGACAATCATACTTTATCTGGAAATTGTGAAAAATCAAATGTGTAGAATGCTTCCATGTCTAGTACAAAGTCGGAGGAATAACATATAATTTTTGTTTTAGAAGCAAAAATTGGTAAAAAGGAAAGATGAAAAGTAATTACATCGAATCTAAAAGGTTTATCAAACAATGAAATTTTTAACTGGGATTTTTGTAAAAAAGAAAATATTCAATTAGGTCCTTACATCATACCGGATAACCCTCACATCAATTCCAGATATCTCCCACATCAATACCGGATACTTGACCGGATATCCTGCAAAAATCTTCCGGATATCCATATCCGGGGCGGTCAGGCGGATCGGATACCCGGAAGTACCGGATACTTAAAATACCCGCCGGGTAGGCCGGATACCGGATAGTTATCGGATATCCGGTCCATACGTAGTTTTAATCTCATTTTTCCATTTTGGGCATCCTTTCCATCCTTTTTTGCATGCATCCCATTGATGCAGTACTATATAGTAGGCACCATGTTTGATAAATTAGTAATTGAGTGTACAAAGATAAAGATTGAAGTATTTTGAAATGAACTTATCCAGTTTCAGAATTTGTTCGATACGCTGTAAAAACCAACCTGCAGAAATAAGAGGGAAACAAATTGGTTCAGTAACTTTATATCGTACTTTTATTCCTAAAAAATATCGACAAAAATTATGAAATTTTATTATATATTAACTGTATAAGTACACAGTTCAATTGATCTATCATATTTGTGAACTGAGGTGATTAAACAGCAGTTCTCTGAGATAGCTTTATCGTACTTATAAGTCAGTTTATTAAATATTTTCTCCCCTATTATTCATAATTCAAACATTTCATGCTCACTTATTGCTATGTTTCTACATTATACTTTGTGATTTACGCTCATATGAATCACTGTGAGATTTTTTTTCATTTTATGTAAGGACAACAAAAATGGTCTTAAAAAAACAGTCTTTGAAACTATAATTAATTATTTTTTTTAACCTTTCGAGCTTCCTTTGTTTGAACATTTTTAATATTTTAAACATTTTCTCTGAAAAATCCTACGAAAAAAAAAATCACGCCCCACTCTCCTATTTTAAAGTTTACGAAATCGAGGTCTTCAAATCACACTCATTTTTGTCAACAACTAAATCGAATATTTAAGCTATATTGTAAATAGTTAACTACATTTCAGTAAATAAATACAGGGGGTTTCCTAAAAGGTCAAGTTACTGCTTCATTTATAGCAATTACATTTTTCAAAAATTAAAAGAAAACATTCTTTAGAAACATAAAATACATTTTCGAAGCTTTATTTAGCAAACATGGTATAAATATTAAAAATTGCGTGAAATAACCTACTTACAGTTTGAAAAACAAAAAGCAAAATCGTAGTAAAACTACTCTTAGTTACATCGATTTTTCGCTGTATGTTAGTTTCAAAATTGTCATACATTATACAGATATTACCACAGAAATCGTTTTGATACATTTACTTTGCACGGCAGAAATTTATTGTTCGTCAAATCTTTAAATATGAGATAAAATCCTGACCGACATATAATTTTAATGAGAACAATATTTGACAGATAATTTTTAATGAGAAGGATTAATTACAAAGAAAGAAATACTTGTCTAGCATGACTCATATAAAATTTATTAACTATAAATGAATTCCATGATTAGTGAAAATTAGAACTTCTGAACCATTCTCTGCAATACATATTGCAAATACTTTTTTCTAACAATCATGTAAGTCTGTAAACTTTGTTTCTATTTTATATAGTTTTTCAGCGAATATGAGATAATGGAAAATTAAAAAAAAATCTTTTATTCATTAAAAATGTGAGAACATGTTATCAGAATTATGAAGTATTTTTCTTTAAGGTATTGAATATTCATTTGTTTGTAAAACAAATTTTCATTTGAAACAGTAAATAACCTAAATTTTGAATGAATTTAATATAAAATATGGTTGTGTTCTACGTCCCCTGAGAATTATTTTGTGTTACGTTACCAGACTTGTGGTCATTTGTGGAAAAACCAGGCTTACATTGGTCTATACTTACCAAATGGAGTGTGCTACACTATTAACAGCGAATTGGATCCAAACAGTGTTAAAAAGCTGGTACCACTAGTCACTAAATGTAAGTAGAAGTATTTTATTATTTACTGTTGATAATATTTTGACTTTGGCGGGGTTCGCCGATATATATCAAGCGATAAATGTATCATGATATATATCACGTATCCGATATTTATTTTGAAAATATCAAGATATTATTAAAATAAATATCGGACTTTCGATTTTTTTTTTTCGAAAAACGACAATATAAAATTTTCAATATAAAAATTATATTATACAAACTAATAGTGTTCTTTTATTATTAAAATAACCACAAAGCGATACAATATTTATATGAATTATTGATGGACCCTTAATATATTATATTTTAGAAATATGATAGTCCTTTTTTGTTTTATGCTCATAAGATTAGTAGTAATGTATAATATCCGATGTATATCAAAATATCAGATATTTTCAATATTTTCAAACCTTGGACTTTGTTACTTGCGCATTGAAATACTATTATGATTCCTCTACCCATAAATAAAAGTAAATTAGAATTAACAATAGAACATTTTATCAAGTCAAGGCTTTTTGACTCAAGTCGTATTTAAATGTTTATGCTTGCGTTAAAATAATGCTAACTAGTTCCATGAAAGCAGTTTGACAGCGACAACAATAAATTTTGCTCTCATATATTAGATTATTAATTCTAATAGAGGAATCAATTAGCTCTATATTGTCTGAGATTGCGGGATGAGAATTTTACCCAACATAATTACACATTAATACCTTTGAAGAAAAAAATTTAAATAGCTGGTTGAGGTGGCGAAGAATTTTTTTTCATGTGACATAATGCTGTGTATAAGAGTGCGTCAACTTTGTGCCTCCACTTTTTTCTCGTTTAAAATTCATTTTAAACTCGTTTTTTGATAATATTGTAGCACTCATTCACTTATGATTTAAAATCTGTATCAAGAAATGGATATTTTGGTACTATTTTTTTTCAAGTGCTTGGTGGAGTAAAAACATTTACTTGTGTCAACATTTTTATTTAAACTTTTAACAAAAAGGATAAAAATCCATCGAACAGCGACTTGCACATATTTTTTTGCAATCAAACGCACTTTCTTAAAAAAGTTAGAAGTCTTTTCGATTATGCGTGAATCTTTTCCCACCATTTTATTACTATATATTTTAAAAAAAATATTTTTTTTACAGATTTTTATCT